>SATZ01000420.1:0-32747 GCA_004335205.1 Ascochyta viciae-villosae | reverse complement strand
ATATAGTAAAAGAGAGGCGCTAAACTACTTAGAAGGTGCTAGAAATAGTAAAAAGAGAGGTGCTAGACTACTTAAAAGGCGCTAAAATAGTAAGAGAAAAGAAGAAAGTACTAGACTACTTAGAAGGTGCTAGAGTAGTAGGTGCTAGACTACTTAAAAAGGTGCTAAAACTAGGTAGGAAGAGGGTGCTAGACTACTTAAAAGGCGCTAAAAGAAGGATAGGCTAGTACTCTAGAGCCTAAAAAGAGGTAGAACACTTAGCATACTAAGATTTAGCAGCTAGTTTATACTTAAGAGAGCGCGCAGGTAAGGCTAATCTGTACTTAGAAATAGGCACTTGCTACCTACGTAAAAAGAGGATAGAAACTAAGAAAAGAAGCTCTAACAGCTAGGGCTATTACTTAGTTAAGAGATAGCTTACTAAACTAGGTAAAAAATTGTATAACCTTTAGCAATAGTAGCTAACTACTATACTAAATAAAGGTAGAAGCCTAAGAGAAAAGCTTAGTTTTAAGCTGTTAGGTCTGCTATTATATAAGGTAGACTTTATAAGCACAAAAGAAAGCAATCTAGAAAGCTAATATATTTAAGAAGGAGTAAACAAAATAGCAGACAAAGAGCTATAAGAGAGCAGAGATAGCAACCTACTTATAGTAAGTAGTCCTAGGCTCCTAGGCTAGAAGTAGAAGGAGGCCTATACTCTAAAAGTAAAGTAAAAGTTAGCAGGATAGATTCTGCTAAGTTAGATAAGTACTACTAGTAGGTTGTGCTATCTAACTATAGCAGAAGTCCTAACACTTATAGCTCTTTTCCTTTATAATAATAAAGCTCTTTTCTAGAGTAGTCTATTCTTTAGAATAGGCTAATACAATAAATAATCTCTCTAATAAACTAGTACTTCTCCTCTTTACTTATACCTATATTCTTCTTTAACTTCTCTTCTCTTCCCTTATAAGAAGTAAGAGAGTTAGTAATACTCCTCTAGGGATTCTAACTAGAATCCTAAGAGCAAGTTCCTATTTCTATCTTTTCTATTCCTTATTACAGACAGCTATCTGTCTAAGGCTTCTAGGTTCTTATAAACATCTTCCCTTTCCTATATTTTACTTATATAGCCTTCTTATTATACTAGGTATTTACGTCTCTTACTTCTTCTTCTAGATTATCTTTTTCTATAGATAGAGTTAACTTTCTATTCTTTAGAGGATATACTGTTATTACTAGCAATAACTAGAGGGCTAGGCTAGAAGTTATTATTTAATTATGTATAAAGAGGGTCCTATAAGTATAACTTAAGCTAGTTAATATAAAAGATAGAATTATAAGAGCACTATAGGTAGGTAAGAGATAAGATAAAACGTATAGTATTAGATAAGATAAAAGACAAATCCTTAGGGGTTAAGCTCTTAAGGATTTAGGGGAATATATACGTGTATATAGGCTCTAAGAGGTAACTGTAGTTACTCTAAGGTATTTCTAAGAGTTAGCATACTTAAGGTAGAAAGCCCTTAATAATAGCTTCTTCTCTTCTTATAGTTTATTCTAGACTGCTAAACTCTATATACTAATGCTTGCTAGTTTAAACTCTAAAAAAACCTCTAATATAAGAGGAAAAAAGTTAGGAGAAAGCTAGTTTGCTTGTTAGTAGGTGCTTAAATCTATTAATTATGTTAGCACAAACAACTCCCTACAGGGTACAGCTAGTGCTAGTTTACTACTTACTAGGTAATTTTATCTTTAGATTCTTTAGGATTAAAGACTTTAGAACCTATAGTAAAGACTGTTAGGAAGTTAGATAATAGTATAGTAGATTACTAAATAAGTATTTAGCTAGTACTGCTTTATAGAGTATCTACAGCCTTACTCTAGTCCTCTTAAGAATCTAGTACTCTTAGTCTAGTAGCCTTAACCTCTAGAAGCATAGTAAAAGGAAGATACAGAATAAACTATATAGTAATTATAGTAGGTTCTCCTTATAAGATACCTATTACTACACTATAGTCTCTATAGAGCACTGCTATTCTAAGTCTAGAGACTGCAGTTGCCTAGAAGCTAGTATTAGGTGCAGAAACGTGCTGCTCTAGGCTATTTTCTCTAATAACTTGTCCTCTATAGATTACTTAAGTATCTAGGCCCTTTGTCTATAAGCTCTATAGAGGTATTATTACTCTTAGTCTAAACAACTGCAGTTACTAGAAGTATAGACTTGTTTACTTAACTACTACAGTAGTTTAGCTAAATATATTATTACTCTTACCTAAGAGGTACTTTGTAAGGTATCTAGTTAGTACTTAAGAGTTGTTCTTCTTCTGTATAAGTAGGCTCTAAGCAACACACTATACATAGGTAGCTTATTATAATAATATTAGGTGTTACTCTATACTTAGATTAATCCTGTTATAGAAGTCTATCTGCTAATTGCATAGTGTTAGCTATACCTTTAATATAAATTTAGTTATTATTTACTCTAGACTTAGAGCTTTGTAGACATATAGCAAGTGTCCTATTAAGCGCATATTCTTCCTTACTAACTATATAAAGTTTTAGGCGTTTAACTGTTTAGAAAGTAGGCAGTAAGGTAGCAGGATATTAGTAGGGCAGTAGATAGAGGTAAGAGTGTTGCAGTATATAAAAAGTAGATACCTTAACTTATTCTTTTTTATTTGCACTCTACTTATAATTATATACTTTCTACTTTATTGTTTTACAATTATACCTTCTCTACCTTTGTATATTAATAACGCTAAGTTACTAGACTTAATATATATATTACCTAATAATATAGCTCTATAGCCTTTTCTTACTTAGTTCTAGTGCTACAGGTATATAACTAAGCTGTCTACTAAGTCTAGCTCTAACTCTAATAGAATAATTAAGTTGTTTATACAGGTTTTTAAGTGTCCTAAGAGGTTCTATATATATAAGAATAACTTTAGTATATGCTTTAGATACTTAGGCAGTAATACTAGTAGATGCGTTAAGGTAAGTCTAGAACTCTGCTTAGTACCTGCTTAATTCTAATCTGTATAGATTGCGCCTTACTTCTACTATGCTATTAATATACTTTACTTCCTTATTAAGTAAGCTAAACACAAGATAAATAAGAAGACTGCTTAATAAGGTAATGCTATAACTAAAGATAATATCCTAGCTATAACCTAGCACTACTAGCAGACTACTTTTAACTATGCTAAAGCCTGCTATTTTAGTGCTATAACCTATAAGGCTGCTGTCTAATACTGTTTAAAGAACTTAGGTTTAGGTCTAGTAGACTATAATAAAGCTTACTAGGTTTTATAGAAGTATAACCTACAGCGCTTTAATATAAGTTTTCTAACTTTCTTACCTTTGCTATAGCTAACTTGCATAGGCAGCCTTAGGTACTGTTAGTAAGAAGGTAGCCTCTAATGTAGTTATTAATATAGATGTTAAGTATGTGTTCTAGCAGAATAGTGCTACTAAGAGTGTAGAGAAGCGTTAGTACTACTATAGTACTAATATACCTTCTGCTAATAATGCTCTAGCTACTCTCTTCTAGTAGTTAATAGTTTCTCTAACTAAGTCTGTAGTTTAGAAGACTTCTAAGTGTTATTATTAAGGTAGTCTAGACTTTAAGCTTAGCCCTACTAAGGGCTTATAAGGTCTTTTCTATTTATTTTAAGTTGCTCTTTTAGATAATATATAGTAATAGATTAAATATAAATAACTATATAAAAATCTATGCCTACTCTAATACTCTTAAGACCTTTATCTCTTACCTTAGATAGTTACTAGGCTAATCTACAGCCTTAGGATAGTAACTCTAAGTTAATATATTGTCTACAGTTTTATAGTATAAGTATTATCCTAGAATTTCCTTAAGCAACCTCTCTTCTACTAAGGCAGGTTTAGATTACTTTAACTTATCTTAGACTTAGTCTTATGTTTGTAAGTAGATTGCTGTATTATATTAGTTATAGTCTTAAGGTACTCTTTAAGGATTTCTTTATAGTAGTTAAGGTTCTCTAGTAGCTTCTAGATAGCTTTCTTATTTAGCTAACCTAGCTACTTTACTAGGTACTCTTACCTACAGACTTAAGTATTACAGTGCTATAGAATGTCTTTAACTTTCTACCTCTCTACTAGAAGAGTATCTTCTAGAATCTGTGTAGAACTTAGCTAGAACCTCTTTTCTATAAAGAGTTCCCTCTTTAGTTAAAGTAATAATATATTAAACACTAGGTGCACTCTATCTACTAATAGTAGTAGGTCTAGCTTATAAGCTAGCTTCCTAATCTTCTTTATAATAGTAAAGAGACCTAGGTAATAGGCGTTAAACCTCTTAGATAGTTAGCTAGTTGTTAGATTCTTTGCTTAGAGTAGTACTTGCTTATCTTTAGCAAAGTGTCTGTCTGCCTACTTAGTATTATACTAATAAGAATTACTCTTCTAGGCATACTCTAAGCTATCCTTTACTACTACCTATAGGTTATACTACTGCTCTAGCTATCTAATTACCTGCTAGCAGAGGTCTAGTGCCTTTCTACTATCTGCCTAAGCTTCTAGAGGACAGTATAGCTAGTGCTTATCTAGAACTCTATTAAAGCTTTAAGAGTTAATTCTGTATACTACCTTAATAGAAGATTCTCTGTATACTAAGTAAGCCTTTAAGTTGTATACATACTCTATATATAGTAATAAGTCTACCTAGTTGTCTTATTAGTAGTTTATGTAGATACGTAGGTAGGTTTCTAACTTCTAGTTTTAGTATTCTGTTTGTTTATTAGTCTATAGGTTAAAGGCTATACTAAGGTAATAGTTAATCTTTAAATAATAGCAGATGTTAGACTAGAATTAGCTAGTAAACACTAACCTATAGTCTAATATTAGAGTATTAAAGAGACTATGTTTAAGAAAGTACTACTTAAGCAGTAGTTTAGCTACTCTCTAGGACATAACTGTCTTAGTTACAGGTAGGTACTAGACATACTTACTAAACCTATTAACTAGAACTAAGATTAAGTTATACTTATTCTTCTAGTTATTCTTTAATATTAGTAGGTGTGTTATAAAGTCTAGGGAGTAATACTGCTAAAGTGTATTAGGTACTAGAAGTAGGACTAAGAGCCTCTATAGCCTATACCTGCAGATCTTATTTAGTTTGTATACTATATAACGCTAAACTTATTTATATGTATTCTTCTTTAGGTTTAGCTAATAGTACTTTTATTTTAATAGCTAGGTAGTCTTTTTACAGCTATAGTAACCTTTTAAAGAGTTGTTATAGTTCTTTATAAGGATAGTCTAGTAAAGAGTTATATCTTAGAGAATCTATACTTTCCTACTTCTATACAGGATCTTACTAGAGTTAACTTCCTAGTAGTAGTAACCTATAACTACTCTACTTACTTTCTAACTTATTAGTAACTTATAAGCAGCGTCTTGCTTCTAAACCTGTCTAATATAGTTAGTTAGGCGTTCTAAGGTGTCTAGAGTATATATAGATTTCCTTTACGCAGTATTATTTATAAGGTAAGTAGGTAACCTAACTTATCTATTAAAGTTATAAAGGAGAGTCTCTATAACGTTAAATCTAGGTTTCTAAGCTTTAAATAATTTAGATTAACCCTAGCTGTTATAGCCTATAGATAGCTAGTTAAGAGCTAAGAGAGATGCATCTCTAGTACCTAGTAGTAGGTAGAATTCCTTAGAGGTAGTTTTAGAGAGTTGCTAGAATCTCTTAGAACCTCTACTAGGGCTGCTTATTGCCCTAGTTGCCTATTTAATGTTTTAAGCCTTAGACTTCTAGATAGTATATATTTAAAGCTTTTATTAGAGTATTAGTAATATAGTATTATATAGTGCCTACTACTCTCTAATAACTAGTCTCTTTGTATAATCTAGACACCTTAAAGAGCTGTCTATAGAGTTTTCTAGTCTAGGCTTGTACTTAACTTTAAAGTTATACCTAGCTAGCTCTTTTGCCTAGCGTGCTTACTTAGGAAAGAGCTCCTTTATAGTTATAAAGTACTACAGGTTGTTATAATTAGAGAGTACTTAGACTATTAATAGAGAATACTTAAAGTAATATTACTACTACCTAAATACCTTAACAATTGTAGCTGATTCCTTATTATAGGTGTGCTATCTAATTAATAGACCTTAGAACTTACTGCTCTAGAATACTACTAGCTTCTAGTGTTGTTCTGTTAGTACTTTTAATAATTGTAGTTATAGTAGTATAGTAGCTATAGTAAAGTCTAACGCGTTAGTAAGGACTATAATTAGCTTAGCAGGGTTAAAGTGCTGTAGTATAGGTGCTTTAGTAAACTTCTTCCTAATAGTAAGAAAAGCCTAGTGTACTTCCTCTACCTAACTCTATAGTTTATACTATCTTATTAGACCTTTTTAGGTTTTTGCTAGCGTTTTCTTCCCTCTCTTTATAGAAGTAGAGCCTTCTAGCTCTAACTCTAGCCTCTAGGCAGAAGTTATATAGTCTACTAATAGGTAGATAATCCTAGAGTAGTTAAAGATAAATCTTTAGTAAAAGTTAGAAAAGCTAAGAAACACTTAGATGTCCTTGTACCTCTTAGGCTTAGGCTACTCTTAGATTGTTTGCACGCAGATAGGATCTATAACTACTCTACTAGGCGTAATAATAAAGCCTAAGAACTTAACTAACTTTATTATAAATAAGTATTTGCTTACCTTACAGAACAACCCCTATTTAACAAGTTAATCTAGAATCTCTTTAATATAGGCTTAATAATCCTTCTTATACTTTAAGTATATAAGAATGTTATCTAGGTACACTATATAGGTGCAGTCTATTAGGCCTTCTAGAGCTCTCTAGATGTAGAATTAGAACATTGCTAGAGTGTTTGCTAATCTAAAAGGTATAACTAGGTACTTAAAATTACTGTACCTAGTCTTAAAAGCTGTTTTCTACTTATTACCTTTCTTAATCTAGAGCCTATAATAGGCGTTACGTAGATCTAGCTTAGAGAGGATAGCAGCTTTTAATAGCCTATCTAGCATCTTATTTATAAGAGGAATAGAATACTAGTTTTTTAGAGTAACCTTGTTAAGGCCTCTATAATCTACACAAAGTTATAGTATACTATTAGCCTCTAGCACAAACAAAATAAGTGCCCTAGTAGAGGACTTACTTAAGTAGATCTAACTCTTTTTCTACGCTGTATTAAGGTAGGCCTGTAGTATTTCTAGCTCCTTCCTAGAGAGGTTATATATAGGCATGTTTAGTATCTTACTTCTTAGCTTAATTTTAATAGAGTAATTATAATCCTAATATAGTGCTAATATACTAGACTAGTATTTGCTAAATATAAACTACTTATAGTGTAGCTCTAGAGAGATGTACTTACGCTCTTCTAGGTCTAGTTTATTATCTACAGGGTTTACTAAAGAGTAGTTGTTATTACTATCTAAAAGGACTTAGGGTATGCCTATAGGCAGTATTCTAGAGCATTAAGAGAGCTTATAGATAGTACTTACTACTATACGTTTACTTATAGCTTTAGAGAGCTGTAATAGATCTAGGTACTATATAACGCAATACTAAAGGTAGTTAACAGCTTTAAGCATTTTGTTCTAGAGCTAGAAGAGTCTTTTATTATAGAAGTATTCTGTGTTAAGAACAGCGTCTCTACTTAGCCCCTAGGCTAGTAGTTATCTACTACCTTTCTAGTTACTTTCTAAAAGGTTGTTAATTACCTTCTCTAGGACTTAGTAAACTAGGTTACCTAGGTATATTAAGTATACTCTCTCTCCTAGTTTTATAGAGTAGAACAGATCTTATATAGTAGTAAAGTGTACTCTCTCTGCGTTATTAGAGAACTACTTATATATGCCTTTAGAGAAGCAGATACACAGGTTAGTAGATACTAACTATAAGTAGCCTAGTACTAGGTTGTATCTCTTAAAGGTAGCTAACTAGAACTTCTATAGTTCTATAGATTAAACTATACTATTACTCTCTACGTAATTAATAGTTAGATTATAGAGTTGTTAGATGTCTAAGTAGTTGCTATTAAGGAATATAGCTACTAGCCTTTAATAGAATAATTTATATTCTAGGTAGAGATTATCTACTACTTACTAGCTAATAAGGTTTAGCTTTACTTCTAAGTTATAGAGGGCTTAGAGCAGCGTTAAGGACCTATTAAGGTCCTAGAGAGATATAGTAACTATAATACAGGTTTGTTTCTCCCTAGTTTTAGGCCCTAGTTATAGTTAGAATAAGTTAGTAACTAGGGCTTTCTTTTTCCTAACTCTCCTGTTAACTAGAAGTTTCTATTATTGCTTTCTTTATAGTAGGAGTTGTAACTACTATAGTTTTTCTAGTAACTCTTTTAGCTGCCCTAGTCTTTGTTTTAACTTTAGCTATTATTACTATTATTAGATTAGGTAGCTACTAGAGTACTGTTGCTCTAGCTTTAGAATAGTGTGCTTCTGTAGCTAGTATATCTCTTATTCCTCTTCTAATTAGGAGATGTAGCATGCCTTTTACTATAGTTAGCGTTGCTACTTTTATAAGTAACTATAGGATAGGCTGCTATCTTTACATTACAGAGAGCTTATTTAAACTCCTACTATTACTAGATATTGTCTAGGCTTCTGTTACGCTAGATTTCCTGCTAGAGGTTGTAAAGAAAGTAGGGGGGAAATAGGAGGACAGACTACTTTCTTCCCTAATCTAGAAGACCTAGACTAACTAGACTAGGTAATTCTAAAATAGGAAGCGTATAGCCTAAAGAGGCAAGAGGAGTAAATATAGTAACAAGATAAGATAATATAATAGACAAGTTATTATATTAATTGCTAGGTACAGAACTAAGAGAGAGGGAAAGTAAGTAGTATTTATACTTTACTTCTGCTTCTCTCTATTACAAATTAGAAGGATCTAGAATAGTTATTACAAATAGATACTTGGAAATTAAGAGTAGATTTCTAAGCAGATTGCGTAGGCAATTACGCAACCTACTAGCAGATTACGTAGGTGTACACGTAACCTACTAGTAAAGGCAACGTGTTCTTAAGCTATTTATAGTAAGAAAGCTAACTCTAGATCTAGTAAAGCTATAGCTATAATAAGCACAGCTTTCTAACGCTCTCTAGTTAGGCATTCTTCAGATATACTTTACTAGATTAGGTAAGAGCTAAACCTAATTAGGAAAGTACCTCTATTAAGGCCTAATAAATATATATTTAGGCTAAATAGCTTAAGTTACCTTTTTAGGTAATAACTATTCCTAAAAAGGAAACTATCTAATAAAGATTATAATAAGAAAGTCTTATAACTTTACAGATAATACAAAGAACCTTAAGACTAGGTATATATCTATACTCTAACTAGACCTCTAAGACAAGATAGTGTTAGTAGACATCTTAGACAACTAGGACTTCTAGAGCCTTATAGCTAGGGTCTTAGTAGTAGAAGTTAACCTCTACAGGTCTAAGGTACTAGTAAGTAGTACCTTTAAACAACATATATAAAGAGTAAACCTAGATAGTATAGACTAGAAACCTACTAGGGTCTACTCTAGAAAGATTAAGTCTAATAACTAACTATAAGTAAAGTAGTAGACTTAGAAAGTTATAAACTAGTAGAAGACTACTAACATCTGTCTAAGATGTAGAAAGAAGAGACACTACGTAAGCAGATACAATCTAGCCCTAGCTAAGAAACTAAAGAAGGTCTAGGTTAGGAGCGTAATTACTAAGATTTCTAAAACTAATAATTTAACTAATAAAGGTTTAGAAAACTAGAAACTCCTGTTTAAAGGTGTAAAGAAGAGTTAGGAAGAGAAGTTGTAAAGAGAAGAGAACTGTTCTAAGAGTTCTACTAGTAGTAGCTAAATAGTAAGCCTATATTACTACATGTATTAGTTTAAGACAACACTATAGTATATACATTAATTAATACTAGGTGTTAAATATACAGTATAATCCCCTCTAAGTTTGTATTATAAAATAACTTCTAATGCACCTCTATGTGTAGACGTAAGGTATTAGGTATAGCTAGAAAAGTAACCTAGGTAACTAATGTTATAAGAATAAAGATTAATATAGATATCTATAGAGAAACCCTCTAGGTATACGTATTAGATAGGGAAAGAGAGTATAACCTTATCCTAGAAAGACTATAGATAGATAAGAACAAAGTTACTATAGCACTAGCTAAGGTGTTGTTGTTTATCTACTCCTTACAGACATAAGTTAGAAGTAGAGAAGGTGTCTATCCTAACTAACTACTTAAGCCTGTTAGCCTAGAGCTGTACTAGGCGCTAAGAAAGAGGACTAAGATAGACTAAAACATAGAGCTGTTTACTGCGTTAATAGTAGATATTTAGAAGGCCCTAAAGAAGAAGAAACTAACAGATCTCTAAGACCTTTTTTAAGAGTTCCTAAAGGACAAGTTTAGGACATTTATAAAGGAAGAAGCTAATAAGCTTATACCTTACTATAGTCTTAATATAGACTATATAATTAATCTAATTAAATAAGATAGTAAACCTATAATAGTACTATAAAGACTACTATATAATATATCCTATAAGAAGCTCCTAGTGCTCTAATAATAACTTACTAGCTACTTAGATAAGAGCTTTATCTAAGTTAGTAAGTCTAGTACTTCTACTCTAGTACTGTTTGTTAAGAAACCTAGTAGAAGTCTCTAGTTTTATGTAAATTATTAGGCACTAAATGCAATTACTAAGAAGGACTAGTACCTACTACTTCTAATCTATAAGACTCTCTTGCAGATCTTAAAAGTAACGTAGTTTACTAAAGTAGACGTTATCTAAGCCTTTTATAAGATTAGGATTACTAAAGATAATAAGTAGAAGACAGTATTCTAGACAAGATTTAGACTCTATAAGTAGCTAGTAATGCTATTTAGGTTAGCTAACGCTCTAAGTATGTTCTAACAGTATATTAACTAGGTCTTAAGAGAGTACTTAGACAAATAGTGCTCTGCCTATGTAGACAATGTATTAATCTACTCTAGTAGTACCTAAGAGGAATATAAAGCAAAGGTTAAGGAAATTATCTAGAAGCTAGGAGCTGCAGAATTATATCTTAACGTAGAGAAGAGTAAGTTCTCTGTTAAGAGCACTAAGTACTTAGGATTTATTATTAAAGTAGGTAAAGGCATCTAAATAGACTCTGCAAAGGTTACTACTATAAAGTTATAAGAACCTCTAAAGGTAGTAAAAAGAATCTAGAGCTTCCTAGGGTTTGTAAACTTCTACTAATAGTTTATTAACTAGTTTTTTAGTATAGTAGAGCCTCTTACACGCTCAACAGGAAAAAACACAATCTTTAAGTAGGAAGAACTCTAGTAGTAAGCCTTTAACGCTATAGGAACTATATTTACTAGAGAACTAGCACTTATAAACTTTAACTTAAACCTAGAGACAGTACTAGAGTGTAACGCGTTAGAATAAGTAATAGAAGGAGTACTATTCTAATATAAAAAAGATAAGGTACTCTATATAGTAGCATACTTCTTAGCTAAGAATTCTAAAGTAGAAGTAAACTATACTATTTATAATAAGAAAATACTAGTAGTAGTTGAATGCCTCTAAGAATAGAGTATAGAGCTAAAACAAGTAAAGAGATTTATAGTTATTACTAATTACAAAAACTTAGAGTATATCTATAAGGCCTAACTCCTTTCTAAAAGAAACGTCTAATAGTTAAGCCTCCTTAGCTAGTTTAATCTTACCTTTGCCTATAGGCCTAGTAAGGTTAATAACTAAGCAGATACACTCTTAAGAAAAGAAGAGAACGTACCTCTATCTACAGGAGATAAGAGGACTAAGACTAGATAGTTTTAACTGTTAAAACTATTTATATAAGTAGTAAAGACTAACTTAGAAGACAAGTCTACTAATAATATACAGGTTTTCTTCTTAGGACTATATAGAGTAGACTAACTCCTCCCTATAACCCTTCTAAACAAAGAGCTATAAGAGAACAGCTATAAAGAACTAGAACAGACGTATAAGACAATACCTCTTATTAGAAACTTAGAACTATATAATAGTATTAGAGAATTTAAAACACTTTAGAAAAACACTGCTAAGAATAATAAGACTTACTAGCTTACTAAGTCTTCTATCTCTTTAGAAGCCTAGAAGTTTCCTATATAGCTTAACCTTAAAGTTTCTCTCTTTAAGTACTCTGTAGATAATAGAGACTAACTATACTACTATAGAAGAGTATAGGTTCTAAACTCTAATACTCTTAGGACTAGGATTATTAACAATGCCTACTATTCTCTAATTATAGGCTATCTAGGACAGGGAAACATACATGCAATCCTCTTCTAAGCCTACTTTTAGCTAGAGATATTAACTGCCTTATAACAGTATATAGAGAACTGTAATATCTACAAAAGGATAAAGCTATAAAGAGAGCTAAAGCAAGAACTCTTTAAACCTCTCTCTTTGCTTTATAGGATTTGTAAGGAAATCTCTATAGACTTTATAATAGATCTACTTAAGAGTAAGAGTAACTATAACCTTATAGTTATTACAGACAGACTCTCTAAGGATATTATTCTAGTCTCTTTACTAGACCTGTTAGTAAAGACAGTTACCTGTGTATTTATATCTAACGTAGTAGCTTACTACTAGTTGCCTAATATAATTGTCTCTAATTAAGAGATATAATTCCTTAGTAACTTCTAGTAAACAATGTATTAACTGCTAAAAATTATATAGAAACTCTCTACAGCCTTTTACCCCTAAATAGACAGAAGCACTAAATATATAAACTCTATAGTAGAAGCCTACTTAAAAGCCTATATTAACTAGGCCTAGAATAATTAGTCTGCTTAGGTGCCTATAGCCTAGATTGTAATTAAAGGACAGGTAGCTATATCTACAGAGTTTAGCTCTTTCTTCCTCTAGTATAGTTATAATATAGATCTAGTCTAGATAAACCTAGACTTAATAGTAGAGGTGTTGCACTAATATGTAAGCAAACCTACTAGAGCTGTAGTAAGTATAGTATAGGAGTTTACTAAAATAATTAACTTTGTTAGAGCCTAGATAGCAGAGGCCTAGTAGATATAAGAATAGTAAGCTAATATATACTAAAGAGAAGCCCTCTAGCTAAAGGCTAGAGATAAAGTCTAGGTAAAACTAGGAAACTAGTTCTTAAACAGCTAAGCAAGCAGAAAACTAGACTAGAGAAACTAGAAGTTTATAGTTATAGAAGTTATCTCTCTATATAATATTAAATTAGATATTAATAGTAAAGTCTATTCTATTTTCTATATTAACTAACTTAAGTTGTGCTTACAGGAGCCTCTTTATAGACAATTAAACAACAACCTCTAGCCTAGCCCCCTAGTTATTACTAATAATAATAGTATATCTTTTAAAGAATAGAAAGTTAACTCTATCTATAGAGAAAGATAATCTAAAAGAGCAGGTAAGAGACGTAAATACCTAGTATAATAGAAAGGCTATATTAGCAAAACATAGGAAAGAGAAGACGTTTATAAGGACCTAGAAGCCTTAGACAAATAGCTGTCTGCAACAAGGAACAGGAGAAATAGAAATAGGAACTTACTCCTAGAATTGTAGTTAGAATCCCTAGAGGGGCATAACTAACTCTCTTACTTCTAGCAAAGGAAGAAGAGCAAAGAGCAGGAATAGGAAATAGGCATAAGCAGAAAGAGAAGCACTAGTTTATTAAAAAGATTATTTGTTACATTAATCTATCCTAAAGAATAGACTGCCCTAGATAAGGGCTATATTGTTATAAAGGAAAAGAGCTAGAAGCTTAGGTATTATCTAGCTAAGAAAATCCTAAACGCTACAGATAAGAGAAGACCTAAGCACTACCTTTAGCAGAACCTCTACTACTTCTATTATTCTTATTACCTGTAGTAGTGTTAGTAATATCATTAATAAGTATTTAAACAAAGTCCTTTTGTCTAGTAGTAGAGGGGATCTTAAGATATATATAGAGATTAGCCTTAAAGTAGGTAAAGCGTATAAGCAGTGTTAAGTTAACAGTAAGCTATATTAAGTAAGGAATTAGCAAATACTCTAGACAATAAGTAAGGAAAGAGGGAAATAACTTACTAGAGTCTTAATCTAGACTACTACTTCTTTAGCAGTAATAGCAGTGCACTCTGCAAAGACTATAGCAGTAGAAAGATAGGCCTTAACCTTATTAACCTTAGTCTTATACTTAGACTACTTAGTTCTATAACTAGTAGCAGCTAAGCAGGCGTAAGGCTAGGACGCAAGGTTAGTATAATGTAGAAGATTCTTACACTTCTTAAGATCTGCTTAGATAAGCTTAATAATATTTAGAAGCTTTATAGAGTTACTTTTAGTAAACTGTAAGAATATATAGTACTTATTTAGAGTCTTCTAAGTCTTACGCAGAGCCTAGTAGATAGTTAGCTAAGAAGAGAATATTAAGAAATAGGAAGCAGAAACTTACCTTTTGGCAGTAAGAGTAGCTAAGGATATAGAGAGCGTAGCTAGTTAAGTAGCTGCTAGTAGTAAAGGTGCAGACCTGCCTAGACCTGCCTAGATAATATATAGTTAATACAGACCTTAGAATCTTTAAAGCTGCTAGCATGTTAGGTACGTAGAGACTACTTACCTAGAACTCTAGTCTAGTTATTAGCTAGAACATTATTAAAGGCTTTCTTAATCTTCTTATCTTTAAGCTTAATATTTTCTATTATAAGCCTTACTTTCTTAACTAAGCAGGTATTAAGAAAGGCAGGATCTGCAGCAGCAGTGCTGTAGGCCTAAGTAAGGTAAAAGAGTAAGTAATTAGGCAAACTACAGGTAAGAATAAAGTAGCTTAATTACTTGCCTTGCGCCTTCTTATTAGGGGAACGTAATGTAGTTAGTAATCTAAGAAGCGCTTTTATTAAAATTAAGCAGAGCAGAGCAGTAGAATAATTAGATAGTAGTAGAATTATAATAAGAAGGCGCGCAGACTTAAAACTTAGTGCAACAGAGAATGTAGAAAGTAGAAAGTAGGTAATAGAGTTGTTTTAACTAAGGCGCGCGCTAATAAACAAAGGCTAAGTAAGAAAGTACTATAATAGGCTTAGTTAGTAAATAGGCAAACTATAGGTAAAGATAGAGTAACTTACTTACTTACCTTACACCTTCTTAAGAGAACATAACGCAGTTAGTAATCTAAAAGGCGCTATTATTAAAATCAAGCAGAGTAGAGTAGTTAAGTAATTAGATTATAGTAGGATTATAAGAGGAAGGTACGTAGACTTAAAATATAGTATAATAGAGAGTGTAGAAACTAGAGAGTAAGTAATAGAGTTGTTTTAACTAAGGCGTGTGCTAATAAACAAAAAATAAGTAGAGAGGTACTATAATAGGCTAGGCCTAGGTACTAGCTTCTTAGCGTACACTGCCTTAGCACTACTCTAGCTTATACTTTATAGTATAGACTAGAGCTCTACTACAGAGCTAATGTGTTTAAAACAGAGTTATAAAAACTCTGCAACTTTTGTTCTAGAGGTTGCTCTCTATTAAATCTATCTTGTAATTTACTAGCAAATTCCCTTAGAGGTTAGCTCCTTATAACTATTAACTAGAGTAAATCTATTACTACTTAGCAGATCTGTAGCTAGATTATGTAGAATTTATACCTATATATACTTAGTATATCCTCTAAACAAGGAATAAGTAGCTAGGTATAATAGGTAGGGTCTAAGAGTAACCCTTAGGAGCTATATTAGATATCTAGTAGGATATAGAGTATTTAATATATACAGGATATAGGTTCTAAAACTTAATTAGGTTATAACTATACGTAATATTACTTTTAATAAGAGCTTATTCTATAAAGATATAAAAGCAGTAAAGTACCTATAAGAAGAGCTTAAGTTAATTATAGAACTGTTATATAAGAATAAGGTTAGAGATGTAAGAGAAGTGTTTAAAAGTATTTTTAATTAGCTCTACGCAGCAGCCTATAAGTAGGTAGGCACTAATAATCTAGATTACTCTTAGCAGCAGCTAAAGAGTAAGAATCTAAGAGATAATAAGTAGCTGCCTAGCTAGCTAGTAGATTAAACTAAATAAGGAACATCTCTTATATAAGTAATAAATAAGGCTAGTAAGTTATAGAGAATCTATATAGAAAATCTAGAGTATTTAGGCCTAAGAACACTAGAGCTTATACCTTAGTCTAGTATTACACACTCTAGCAGCTTTTAGAAAGAGTACCTACCTAGACTTCTAGAAGAGCAAGCCTAGTAAGAAGAGTAAGACTAGAGAGATCTAGGTAATATAATACTGCACCTATATACTCTAAGAGTACTACCCTTATAGCTTAAGGTGTTAAGAGTTTATAGTGTTATAATCTAGAGAAGACATAATAAGGTTAGAGGTTTATTACTAATAAAGTAGCATAGATTACTAGAATACCTAGTGTTAGCTACGTGCAGTTCTACAAATTTCTATACACAGTTAAGAGCTAAGACTATAGAATAGTAGTTATATAATAACCTATAATTTCTATAAAAGTTCTACAGTCCTTATAAGGCCTCTTATAAGACTTAGTAAGAAACTATAAGATAGTATAGAACAGTAGTAGTATATATTATATAGGAACACAACTCTTATAGTTTATACTTAACCTTATTAGTTAACTTTGTTATTAGAATATCTTAACTCTGTTTATAAAACAGATAGTCTACTCTACACTCTTCCTTGCACCTAAATAGCTAAGGTCCTAGACGCATACTACTTACTACTTCTTCTAGTTCTCTACTCTTATATTTATGTCTAAGTCCTAATTAAATAAATACTTATAGACTTTGTTTAAAGTATAAAACTTAATATTTTAAACTCTTCTAGGATAAGTACTTTAGAAAACTGTGCTACTCTTAACAGCTCTTACTTAAGTAATATTAATATAGATACTTCTGTTACAAACAGTACTATGAATATTACTAACCCTTACACCTATAATAGCAAATAAAGCAAGCTTAATAACTAGCTCCTCTTACTTGAATTATTCTTTAAATTTTAAGAAAGTAAGATCTCTTATAACAAACATATTATATTAGCTGTAAGCTATATATATAGTAATACTTTTTGTTAGATTAAGCCTTTTTTTTAGAAGCCTATGTTAGATAAGTATCCTAACAAGATCTTAGTCTAGTTTTACAACTTTAATAAGTTTAAGAAAATAGTTTAACCTATCTTTAAAGTCTTAATTAAACTAGCTATTATATATTACAACATTTAATGTACTAAATAAACTTAGTCTGCAGCTAACTATGCTATAGAGGCCTAACAACTTACTACTAATATAGAATAGAATAATACTATATTAATAACTATATTTAAATAAGGTTCTACGCCTAAAGTTAAAGAGGAACTAATACGCACTAGCACTAGTACTTAGTTAATATAGCAATTAATATTAATATTAATCTATATAAGCTCTAGATAGAATTAAGAAATAACTCTAGAGCGTGCGTTGTAACTAAGGTTAATAATTACATACTTCTATACAACTAGTAGTGTAATAACCTTAACTAAGGAAATTAAGGCAATTGTAATAACTATTAGTTTAATAGCAGTTAACGCATCTACAGCAATATGCATAGTAGATACTATAGACCTAAAGCTATAGACTTCTTAAACCTTAATAAAGAACTAAGCCTACCTAAACGCTAAAAATAAAAAGAGTAAGGGAAGTAACAACGTAGGCAACAGGAATAATAGAACCTATTACAACTTTAGCAAGATAGGCTACTTTACTAGAGACTACTATATACAAAATAAGGTTCTTTAGTAAGTTTATACACTATCTTATTATTATAAAGATATAGATACTAGTAATAAATAAAAAGTAATTACTAATAAAGTAGGACAGCTTATAGAAGACCTAGAGTCTAGTTCTAAGAATAATATAGGATATATTAAGTGTCTTAAGCACCTAGTAACACCTTATAAAGAAATATAAGAATTTTAAAATAAAATAAACAACCTTCTAGACATAATAGAAAAGACTCTAGCTTAGGTTTGATTGGTATTAGCACACTAACACTGCTATAATAGATAGTACTAAACTTAATACTAATAAGAGCGTAATAATAATAATAACAATAATAATAATAAAGTATACTAAAATATATTCTAATCTCTTATATATTAGCTAATACTACTACTTAAGTATATAAGGCTAAAACGTAGTCTTAACATAATTATTAAAGGACTTAAAAAAGACCTTACTAACTGCTAGCGCTTTATTAACAAAGTTAACAATAAACTAGAGGAAGAAAACTAGTGTAATTAGGAACTATAACGCACGCAGAACTATGTTAAAAGCTAGCTACTATAAGCTACTATTAACTCTTATATATAGTATATTTAAGATTTCTAGAACTTAAAACACGTATACCTTTTATAGACTGTATATAGAGATAATAGGTGTATAATATACCTTAAAGATATATTAAAAATATATTATTTTCTATTACTCTACAACTACCATTGCGTATAATAGTATAAGTATACTAATAGCTTTTATAATATTTATGTAATTAATAAATATAACTGTGTTATAATCTTTAGAGATAATAACCTAACTGTAGTAATATATATACAGCTGTTAGTTAATAGTAACTACTTTAACAACTACTAGCAGTTATACCCTAACTCTAGATATAGGAAACACTAAGATCTAAAAGAGTTTAAAGAGTTTAGATTAGACAACAAATCTTTTTTCAAGAAATAGACAAGGGTATATAGAGTCTTACTAGTAACTCTATTAGAACCTATAACTTTATTAAGCACCTTATTGTATTAAATAGAAAGACGCTATTAGCACTTTTAGACCTAGAAGTATAAGAGAACTATATTTCCTTATAAAGAGTATAGCTAGCTAGACTATACCTCTTATGCAAAGAACACTTATCTTAGCTCTAAGTAGCTAATAGAGATATAATACTAGAAGAAGCAGTAATAATACACAAAGTTAAGTGCTAACCTCTCTAGATATAAGATTACTATAAGTTAATATTACTAGATGTTCTAAGTACAGCTACTTATAATAATATATTAGAATTAGTATAATAATAAAATTATAACCTATAGATTAATTAGAAAGATTAATAGCTTTTTTTTAAAAAGTGCAGATATAGTTTAACTACACACTAGCCTACGTAACTTATGCTTGAGTTAGTATATAAGAAGAAGATTAACAATATCTCTTTAAACTATTAGACGTGCTAAGATAAAGCAGTTAATTATATAGATATAAAGAGCGCCTCTATAATAAGTAAGAAGATAGATAGTGTAACTACTATTATACTAGAAATATACTATTAGTACGCCTAGATGTTTAAAGAAGAGCTATCTGTAAAAGCGCTACCTGAGTATTAATTTTAGAATTGTAAGATTAAGCTCTAAAAAGAGAGAGAACTACCTTTTAGGCCTGTATACTAGTTATCTAAGAAAGAGCTTAAGATACTAAGAAACTATATTAAGAAGAACCTTATAAAAGGATTTATTAGAAAATCTAAATCTCTAGCAGAATTCTCTATTCTATTTATACTAAGGAAAGAAAGTAAAGTATAACTTTGTATCAATTACTAAAAGATTAATAATGTAACTATTGAGAATTAGTACCTACTACCTAAGATAACAGAATTACAAGGCTAGTTATTAGACGTCAAGTTTTTTACTATACTTTACCTGTATAGAGTGTACAACCTAATATATATAAAGATATATAAAGAATAGAAAATAGTGTTTAGAACCTATTATAGACATTTTAAGTATATAGTTATACTATTTAGGTTAACTAATATACTAGTAGTTTACTAGGCTCTTATTAACAATATACTATAAGTATACCTAGATATTACTATAGTAGATTACCTTAATAATAGTCTAGTGTATAGTAAGACACTAGAGGAATATAAGGTCTATATATAATAATTGTTAGAATACTTAGTAAAAGCAGACCTTAGGCTAAAACTAGAGAAGTGCAAATAGCATAAAGACAAGGTACAGTTTCTTAGCTATGTTATAGAAAGGTACAGAGTTAATATAAGCAAAATAAAGATATAGGTAGTAAAGCATTAGCTAATACCTAAAATTGTTAAGAATATTTAAGAGTTTCTTAGGTTTATTAACTTTAACTATAACTTTATTAAAGACTACTCTCTTAAGGCCTTACTACTTACTAAGCTTATACAGAAGAATATACTGTTAAAGTAGAAATAAGTATAAGAAGATATATTCTAATTACTTAAGTAAGTATATATAGAGCTACCTACTATAATTATATTAAAGAGTAGAAAACTGCTTTAACTTAAAACTAATACCTTAGATATAGTATTAGGAGTATGCGGAACTTAGCAATAAGATAGACTATAGCGCTTTATTACCTATTACTTATATAAGTTTATAGAACCTAAAGAACGCTATAATATACATAATAAAGAATTGTTAGCAATTGTATTAGCCTTAGAATATTACTAAGTTTATACAGAAAGTTGCTTAGACATTACTATCTATACAGACTATAAGAACCTAGTATAGCTTACTATAACTAAGGATTTAACTAGAGACAGGTTTAATAGGCTACACTACTAGAATAGTATAAGTTTAAGATCCTGTATACACTAGGAAAAGATAATCGTAGAGCTAATGCACTTAGTTAATAATAAAACTTTGCAGAAACTAAGATAATTAATAAACACGCTATACTTAGAGTTTATAAGAATAGACTATTAGGACTATTACAGCAACTTAATAATATAATATAAGTTTAAGCAGAATAATATATCTTATTAGAAGTATTTAAAGAATTATAGAAAGAAATTATAGCTAGTTACTATAATAACCTACTTTACAGACACTCTAGTATTGTAAAGATAATAGAACTTATTAAGATACTCTATCAGTTTCTAAATATAAAGAATAAGGTTACTAAGTATACTAAAGATTATGTAGATTACTAGATAAATACATACAGTAAATACACTAAATATAGAGAAGTATAAGTAATAGAGCTACTAACAGCTCTTTAGATAAATATTATAATAAATTTAATTACATAGTTACCTATCTCTAAGAACTCTATTATAGGATATAACTACAAATTAACCTTTAATATAGTGAATATGTTGCAGTAAAGGTTAATTATTATATAAGTGCTAGACTAGAGCACCTAGTCTATTGTAGATTATTACAGAACCTAATCCTAGAGTATAATCTTCCTCTCTAGATTACTTAGAGATTAATCTAAGATACTAAGGGTATATAGATGTAATTCTTTACTGCAATAATAAGACAAGGAACTTTATTACCTCTTTTACTTATTAATTACTCTTTCTAGTTTTTTTAGCTCTAACAGTTATAAGCCTAGCATTATAAGGACTACATAGTAGATTATCCCTTCGTACTTTGTATAGCTAAGAAGCTAGTTAAGATTAATTATATACTTTTAAACACCTAATCCTCTCTTAATTCTAAATATAGAATCTAACTCTTAACTCTTAACTAGACAGGTTCTATTTAAGAACAGATCTAATTAGCTATACTAGTTTGCCCAGCTTAAGCTCTATAAAAGAGACAAGGCAGTATAGAATTAGATTAATCTAGATAGCAAAACTGTCGCAACAATTAATAAGCAGGAGCTAGAGTATCCTAAACTCCTGCTAAATTTACTAAAACTCTTAAAACTATCTATTCTAAACACTCTAGGAAGTAGCAACAACTCTAAGACAAACATTGTTAGCACACCTAATTAATTATCTAAGGATTAAGAGAAATACAAAGTAGAACTCTAGGTGTATAACCTTAAGACAGAGGCGTATAAACTTGCTATTAAGGAGCATCTTAAGCATATCTAGAAATATAAGATCGCAACCTTAAAATAGGTTAGAATATTAGCAAAACTAAGCAGCATCTAAGATTAGATTAATAAGACTGTTTTATCTAATTTAATAGCTCTAGTATTAATTAAGATGCTAAATTTGTAAGAATTAACTCTATAGGCTCTAATCTAAATCCTTAAGAATAATCTTGCTCTAACAGATAGCAATATAATACATCTAGTCTAACAGTAATATTAAGCTTATCTTTAGAAGGCCTAATTAGAGTAGATATTACTAGAGAAGTAGTTTAATAAATAGCAAGTCCTTTATAGCAAGACTTAAGCATTTAAGATTACTTAGATTAAGAGACAACTTGCCCTTATAGATTTCCTTAATGCAATTGCTCCTAAAATTGCCTCTAAATAGTCTTACTTAATAAAACAGCAGGTAATTATAGATCTAGCGTTGAATTAACTACTAATAAGTATGTATAATCTCTTAAAGGTCTTTACTCTAATACTCTAAGAATAAGCAATTAGCTATGTTAGAGGCAAAGGAAACACAGCCTTTGCAACCCTAGAAGGACTCTCTAACTATAATAAAAAGACTAGATTAAACAGAAAGAGATACCCCTACAAACCTAAAGGACTTTACACTTAGGATTTAATTAACTACTAAAGACTCTAGACTGCTGTTATAGAATATACCTCTGCTAGATTACTAAAGATCTCTTTGTTAAATTTTAATAAGATAAAGATTAAGAAAAGACTTAATAGTTCTAAATAGACTAAGCTAAGAAAACAGATTAAGGAGGCTAGATAGAAGACTAAAACAACTAGACTAACTAGAGACGCACCTACCTTAGCAAAATTTCCTAGATTAATCTTAGCAGCTGTTATTAATCCTTTTTAATTTAAGCTAGAAACAGACAGAGTATTCTCTGTAATTAAGTTTAAGCATCCTCTATCTATAAGCACTATCCTTAACAGAGAAAGAGCAGTTTATCTAGTTAATAACTAATTACTACTTATTCCTTAATTATTTAAACAATCTAACTCTAATAATACTACTAATACAGGAACTTAATCTCTTCTAGTATTAGGATTAGGAAACTAAATTCTTAAAGGAGTACTTAATAGGAACAATAGACTAAAAACTAAGAATCTCGTTCTTAAGAACGTTAAGGTAGTTAAAGGTTTCTATATTAATATTATATATAAGGCACGTCTTAAACAATTAGGTATCTAGTACCTTAGTTTAGATAACACACTTAGGTATAGAACTATAAAGAATAATATAATTATAGCTAAGCTACACACTATATATAATCTTACTATTATTAACTATAATAAGGTTTTCTTTTACTCTACTCCTAACGTAT
This sequence comes from Ascochyta viciae-villosae, assembly GCA_004335205.1. NCBI lineage: Eukaryota > Fungi > Ascomycota > Dothideomycetes > Pleosporales > Didymellaceae > Ascochyta > Ascochyta viciae-villosae. The sequence goes on along the minus strand of SATZ01000420.1, from coordinate 9,516 downwards.
ATATAATAGTAAAATTATTAAAACCTATAGTAAGATTAGACAGTAAAGAGCTATAGCATTAAAGATTAGGCTACCTAAGACAGAGAGCACTTTAATTATTAGCATAAGCTGCTTTAATCGTCTATATAAACAGAACTAAGAGAATAGAATGTTAGGATTGTTTAATTACTTACTTAACACAAGTTATATTAAGGCCTCTAGGAGAATAAATACTAAGGCTATTCTACAGGATTTTATAGGACTTATTTAACATACTAACTACTTAAATAAATAAAGAATAGACAATAATTATTAAAGAAGATTACTTAGAAAACTCTTTAACTACAATCTTTAATCTAAAAGCTTAGATAAGATTTTAAGAATTCTTAAACTATTTAAGAAATAGGTTTAGTAGAAGTATTAACTTAATATTTTTAAAATCTACTAGAATAATAATACAGCTACTAAACTATAGAGAGGTTAATTACAGTATAAAAAATAAGCAGATTAAAAGGGAATTAAGATACTTACTTCTCTGCCTTACACTTACAAACTAAACAGATTAGCAGGAAGAGCTGAAAAAGAGTCAATTACTAAGTTAATAAAAATAAGAACTAGAGCGAATCTCCTAGCTAAGCTCTAGCTAGAGATTATAGACTCTGCTGCCTATCTACACAGGATTAGCCTAACAGCAATCTATAACTTCTAATTACCTAATAAAGTGCTTAATAACTAGTTGAGGCAGTACTTTAGATAGTACAAACTAGCTTAAATTAGGTATAGAACAGCTAATCTACAACTAGATTAGAGTAGTATATACGCCTATAGCTGCAGAGCTTATCCTCTTAACAGAGATAGGGCAGCAAGGCAAGATAGACGTAGGTTTAAGATTAATCTACGCAGACATATTAGATATTTAGTAGGCTATAAAGCCTCTAATATCTATAAAATATAGGTACTATGAATTAATTATGTAATTATTATAAGGAATATTACTTTTAACAAATCTCTGTTCTATAGAGGAAAGAAAGATAAAGAAATAACAAAAGACTAAGTAATTTAGATTAATAATATTATTTACAATAAAGAGCTTAATAATCTAGGTTAGGATCTTAATATCCTAGACCTTAGAGATTAAATGTAATCTTATATAGTTAGATTAACTAGTAAGTAAGAGCTTAGGGGTAAAGTAACTCTACTAACTAATTCTAGAACTAGCCTAGTTTAAGATTAAGACATATAAGTTATAGATACTAAGCAGGGTAATTATAAGGCTAGTAATTGCCTAGAAGTCTACCTAGATTAACCTAACAATAATAGATTGCTAACACTAGAACAGACTCCTAAACTAACTAATCTAGAAACAGAGGTACTAGTATTAAATAATTAGGATAATTGTTTAGAGATAAATAGTTAACAGGAAGTTAACACGCCTATAAGAGCTAACCTATTGCGTTCTAGTAATTAGATAGGATTACGTAAGTTAATGCAGGAGCACTTAACTAGTTCTAATACCTGCTCTAATAGTGCTGCTTCTGCTACTTTAGACAGGATAAGGAATCCACTAACACAAAGAACAAGTTAAAGAATTAGAAGCTAACAGCGAGAAACAAATTAACTAGCTAATGTTTATTTACTACTTTAAAGAAGAAAGGATTACAATAATTAACTAGGAGGTAGTAGTTAAAGGAGTGTTAATATATTAATTACAAATCTAATAAACAATCTAATTAATAAATTTAAAGACATATTTCTTATAGGAATATACTAGGCCTAGGATAAACAATCTAGCTATAAAATACTAAACTTAGTAGTTATAGCAGCTATACTAAGTACAAAAACTAAACTATTAACACAACCTTTATAAATATATTAAGACAATCTTCCTTAACTAATAAGCACCTAGAAACAGCTTCTGCAACATCCTATAAAACTGTTACTTATAGACGCTTTAAGAAATAAGATAAATTAGATAATAAAGAAAGGAATATAGACAGAGATACTAAGATTAGACACAAACAATTAGTTATTACTACTAAAATAGGTGTAGATGTACAAGTTTAATAAAGATAGATACTTTGTTAAGTACAGAGCCTATATTCTTATAAGAGGAGATCTATAAGAAACAGATTCTCTATAATTAATATATATAGCAACTCTTACAGCAAAGTTATTCTAAGCTATAATAGTAATTGCAGCTTAGTTTAATCTAGAAATTATGTAGTATAATGTTGTTAGTGTGTTTCTTAACGCTTTAATTACTGTAGAAAACCTAGTACTATACAACATGCTAGAAGGATTTTAGAAGACTAGATACTGTAATAGACTTAATTAAGCACTTTATAGATTAAGAGAATTACTACTCCTTTAGTATAAGGAATTCTCTAACTCTCTTTAATTAATTAGTTTAGAGTTCAGCAAGAAATAGGCTTGTCTTTTTTTTAACAAAAGTTGTAGGATTATTGTACTTTTCTCTGTTAATAATATACTTCTACTCTATTCTAAGGCATATTAACAAGAAGCAAAGCTCTTTTAGACGAAGATTATAGACAAATACAAAATCTAAGATTAAGGACTAGTAACGTACTTCCTAGGGATTAAGGTAATCTAAGATAGAAACCTTAAGACTATTACACTTCTGCACAACGCCTATATTAACAAGATAACTAAGAAGTTTAATCTTAGCATAGACTTCTTTCTACTTATACCTCTACTATCTAAAGATTTAATTAAAAACACTAGAGAAGCCTCTAAGAAGGAGATTAAAGAATACTAAGAAAACATTAGATTAGTCCTCTATTATAACCTAACATTGCTTTTTTAGTCTTTAAGTTATCTTACTTTGTAACTAACCTAAGTAATTAATACTAAAAAGCTGTTAATAGATTTATTATATATCTGTACAGAATAAGATTTAAAGGGATTTAATATAGAAACTACAATAGATTAGAACTAACAATCTAGAGAGATGCTTTATTTACTAATAATCTAGAAACTTAAAGATTATCTTATAGCTACCTAATTATGCTGTTTAGAGGACCTATACTATAGAAAGCAACAAGGTAAAGCACTATTACTACATTAATAATAAAAGCTAGATTGCTAGCTCTAGAGCACGTGTTAAAAGAGACAATTGTAATTAAATAGTTTTTTAATAAATTATAACTTAAGATTAGCAATACCTAGACTATAAAGAGTAATAACCTATAAACTATTTAACTAGTAGTAGGTGCAAACAAAAGAATTATAACTAGACTCTAATATGTAGATATTTAAAACATATAGTTAAGATAGAAGTATACAAGAGGCACAATCTAGATTAGTTATCTAGATACTAACAGTATACTAGCTAACAGATTAATAAAATTACTTACTTAGCAGCAGTTTAACAAGTTTAAACATCTAATTAATCTATATAACAGGAGTAAACGATTAAAAGGAAAAGCTAGAATAGAAGAGATAAGGGTTATTAGAGTAGATTAATCTAGAAGTACAATATCCTACACACTAAAAACACTAGGTAGAATCTAGTTCTATTTATAAACTAATTAAGAAGATTAATTAATTATTAGTATGTTAGATAGACAGATTGTTTATTAAACTCTAATTAGATTAATACCTCTATAATAGACAGGATCTCTCTAAGAAGAACATACACTTAATCTATGCAGCTAAAGATAGCTTAATAATAGGAAGTCTCTGCTCTAGGGGGATTAGTGTACTAATTGTCTTACCTAAAGCTCTAATTATAAGCATAGCAAAGATTATAAAGTTATGCAGAAGGATAGAAAGGACAACTAATTAAACAGAGATTAGAACAATACAATAATTCTAATTAAGAAAAGGCATGCTAATCTAAAGGATAGCTACCTCTGCTACAGAATTAATTATAATTACTAGTAGAACTGCTGCAAGACTAAATAGAATTAATACTAGGCAGGCTTAATCTGTAAAGTTAACCTCTTAATAATCCCTCCTTACTATACTTGCTTATACAAGAAGGAGTAGGCAGAGTAATACCCTAGGGATTAGTAACAAATAGATTACTACTAGACTAATTAAGCTAAGTCCTCTGCATAACAGCCTGTAGAGTAGTAGAAAGCATAGCAGCAGTAGGTAGATTAATCTAAGTAGGACCTTAAGTTATTATAATTAGAGCCTAGAAAGGCAAAGCAGTTATTATAACTAGAGTATAAGATAGTAAAATAGTTGTTAGAATCTAAGCAGGTAGTAAGATTAAAGAGGAAGATGTAAGCGTCTAGAGACTGTTACTAGAAGCTGCAGCAAGAATCTAATCTATAATAGGAATACCTCTAGTTATATTATAGTTATTGTTTAAGCTTAAGTAGAGCAAGTTAATATAGAGATTACTTACAATGTAAGTATTAGTAATCTCCTAATCCTTCTTTAATACCTTTACCTTCTAATTCTTTTTCTTATCTAGGCTCTTCTTTTTAATCTTAGTCTCTTTAATTACCTTAAACAAAGTACAAAAGGCAGCTCTCTACAATCGCTAGAGTAGTTAGGTATAATTAATAAATTTAGATTAACACTTATATATCTTATTATTAGTAAGAGACTTAGCTGCCTACTTAGCAGGTTCTTAAAGAGCAGCGTAACTACAATTAGATAAGTAACAAGATTAATTACAGATTAAATCTTTATTTACTTATATAGGTAAACAAGGATAAGTATAATACTTAAAACAGCGCTTGCTGCTGTAATCTAAGTCTAACAAGTTTAGATAATTATAGCATTTACTATTACTAGTACTACTAATTAAACAACAAACACACGTATTATAAGGATACTTACAGACTAGACTAATTATAATCCTGTTTAAGGAATTGTTAATTAAAAGTCTCTAATCTTCCTTCTCTTCTTAAAAGGCATTAAACTTATTACGCAGATTAAACAGCGCCTAATTATCAACTTTAGATTAATTGTACTTACTACTCTTACTCTATTAATTATTAAATAACTTAATAGCATAATAAGAAGATTAGCGTAATTAAAAAGGTGTTAGAGCAATTAGATTAGCTGCAGCAGCACGCTCTTTCTTAATCTTCTTTAAACTAGGCTCTGTAAGTATACTTTAGGCACTTGCGCAGTGTTTTATAGGAGTCTCTCTTAACGCCTTTAATCTTGTTCTTGCTAGAGTAGTTAGCACAGATTAAGCGCCTCTCTTACTACTGCCTAGCGCAAATTTAGGCAGTATATTATTGTTAATTACGCTGTATATATATTAATTAAGGGCCTAGGATTAGAAGTTAGCAATTAAGCAACAAAATTAGGATTGATTATATATAGTAAGAAGGTTAGTGTCTAGTAAGTAACTTGCTAATAGGTAGTATAGGGATGAAGAGTTAGAGGTTAATATAATTTTGTTATTATTTTGTGCATATTTGTTTAGTTGTTAACCTAATTAGGCAACTATCTCTAGACTTTAATTAATAAGCGACTACGCACGCCTTAATCTAATTAGGTTTCTAATAAGGAAAACTAGAAAGATAATAAGCCTATAAGATTAGGAACACTAATTATAGACTAGCGCTTCTAGGGGGTGTATTGCAGTAAAGGTTAATTATTACATAGGTGCTAGACTAGAGCACCTAGTCTATTATAGTTTGTTACAGAACCTAATCCTAGAGTATAATCTCCCTCTCTAGATTACTTAGAGATTAATCTGAGATACTAAGGGTATATAGATGTGATTCTTTACTACAATAGTAAGAGAAGGAACATAGTTACCTCTTTTACTTATTAATTTCTCTTTCTAGTTCTCTTAGCTCTAATAAGATAGATTTACAAAAGCTGTAGAGATAATACTATTCTAACACAGCTATACTATAGAGCAGCTTACTTAAGTAGTTCTAGACTAAGTTGTTAGGTATTATAGCATATCTAAATTTATTATTAGTAATAGAGACAAAGGCTTTAAATTAAACTATTAGACTATGCTTTTAGCAGCTATTAGTACTAAGAAAAAGCTATCTACAACCTATTATCTGTAGATAAATAGACAGACTAAACGTATAAACTAGACTATAGAAACCTTTCTATTAATATATAGTAACCAGTAGTAAGATAACTAGGTTTTACTATTACTTATAGTATAGATTATATCTAACAACAGGTTCTTAAAAGTAATAGTTGTAATACTATTTTTCTTAAACTATAAAAGACACTTAATTCTACTTACTAGAGCACTACATATACTAGTACAAACAGAGTTAGCAATCTTCTTAGTTTAAAGACTAAAGGAAATATATAAGAAAACACTAGAAAATATTAGCAAAGTTTAAGAATAAGTAACTTCTTATATAAACTAGAAATAAAAGTTAGCACCTTAGCTAAAAGAGGGGGATAAAGTCTATCTTCTTACAAAAAACTTTAAATATAAAAACCTATAAAAAGACTAGATTATATTAAAGTTAGACGATTTTTGATTTCTAAGTAGATAAGCCTAGTTAACTATAAACTTACTCTGCCTAAGAATATAAAGATCTATCTAGTGTCCTATATATCTCTATTAGAACTAGCTAACTTTAAAACACTAATCTAGAAGAAATCTTACTACTAGGTGAATATTAATAATAAGTAGCAAGATAAAAAATAATATAATATTGCAATATTAGCAACAGCAATAAACACCTAGTTAAATAGTTAGAATATCTATAATTAAAAAACATATAAAAACCTATAACATAATTTACAAATTAGTAACAGCTGTTGCGCTAGTATTACTAATATTAGGATTAAATAGTAGAGTATAAGTCCTCTAGTTAAGCCTAAGTAAACAGGGTATTAACCTGTTTATAAGCGTAGTAACGCTATTAAGCAACACTTCTTATTACTCTAGCTACTTAATATCTTTAATAAGTTATATGCTTATATTAAAGAACTATTATTAATTATAACAAGCTAGGCCTAGGTGCTAGTTTCTTAGTATATACTGCTTTAGTAGTACTCTAGCTTACGCTCTTAGTATAGACTAGAGCTCTGCTATAGAGCTAATATATCTAAAATAAAGTTATAAAAACTCTGTAACCTTTGCTCTAGAGGTTATTCTCTATTAAATCTATCTTGTATTTTACTAGCAAGTTATCTTCGAAGTTAGCTTTTAATAATTAGATTTAATTACTAAATAAGAACTAATAAGCAAGTATTACAGCTAAAAAGAGTAGTTATACTAGTACAATAGTACTCTAGCTTAGTGCAATAATATAGGCAATGTTCTGTGCAATAGCAAGACATATAATAACACTGCTAAGTGTCTAAGAGAGTATAGTATAAAGCTGTATACTAGTAATAATAATTAATTAGATATTAGAACTAAACTCTAGAACTTTACTACTACGTTAGTACCTAAGGAATAGTAGAAGGAGCTACTAGCTTACGTACTAGAACACCTAACTACCTACCTATTGTAGGTAACTCTACCTAAGGCTGCAGTAACTATTACTAATAGTTAGGCCTACTCTATTACAGACTCTAACTAGGACCTATAATAGAAAGATATTAAGAAGACTATATAAAAGCTAGTTAAGGCCTAGGTCTAAGCCTATGTTGCATTTATAAGATTACTAAACTATAGTATAATACTCTCTACCTCTATATAAGTAATTAATAATAAGCTAAGTAAGGCTACAAAGTTACCTAATATAGGTAAGATTAGTAGCAACAAACAAGTGCATAGAATATTTAAGTCTTAGATAAAAAACAAGCTAAGGTCTATAAAGAACTAAGAGGCTGTCCTAGAAGTTGCCTATATATTTAACAGACTAGAAGAATAAGCTGCGCAGGTTAGCTTATTATAGAAGAACTATAACCTAATAGGTATAACTGCTTAGTTCTAGAACTTCCTAGATAAGTAGTATAAGAACTTACTATTTAAGAGGTGCTCTTAGTAAAAACTCTAGACTAGTACTATAAAGAAGGGTATCTAAAGCGTTAAGTCCTTTAATACAGAGTGTATCTAGCTAGCCTACAACACTACTGAAGAGGACAATATAAAGAACCTTAAGACTAGGTATATATCTACACTCTAACTAGACCTCTAGGACAAGATAGTGTTAGTAGATATTCTAGATAACTAGAACCTCTAGAGCTTTATAGCTAGAGTCTTAGTAGTAGAGGTTAACCTCTATAGGTATAAAGCACTAATAAACAGTGCCTTTAGATAATACACACAAAGAACAAACCTAGATAGTATACACTAGGAACTTACTAAGGTCTACTCTAAAAAGATTAAGTCTAATAACTAACTATAAGTAGAGTAGTAGACTTAAGAAGTTATAAACTAGTAAAGAGCTGCTAACTTTTTTCTAAGATGTATAAAGAAGAGTTTTTATATAAGTAGATATAATCTAGCCCTAGCTAAGAGACTAGAGAAAGTCTAGGTTAGAAGTGTAAGTACTAAGGTTTCTAAAACTCATAATTTAACTAGTAAAGGTTTAGAAAACTAGAAACATCTATTTAAAGGTATAAACAGAGGTTAGAAAGAGAATTTATAAAGAGAAGAGAACTATTCTAAAAGTTCTACTAGTAGTAGCTAGATAGCAAGCCTATATTACTGCATGTAATAGTATAAGACAATACTATAGTATATATTTTAATTAAAACTAGGTATGTAATATATAGTGTATTCTTTTCTAACTTGTTATATACTCCTATATATAGATGTAAGGTATTAGGTATAGCTAGAAAAGTAACTTAGGTAACTAATATTATAAGAATAAGAATTAATATAGATAGCTACAGAGAGACCCTCTAGGCGTATATACTAGATAGAGAAAGAAAGTACAACCTTATTCTAGAAAGACTATAAATAGATAAGAACAAAGTTACTATAGCACTAGCTGTAAAGTTATAAGACTTTCTTCTTATAATCTTTATTAGATAGTTTCCTTTTTAGGAATAGTTATTACCTAAAAAGGCAACTTAAGCTATTTAGCCTAAATATATATATATTAGGCCTAAATACAGGTACTTTCCTAATTAGGTTTAGCTCTTACCTAATCTAGTAAAGTACTATCTGAGGAATGCCTAACTAAAGAGCGTTAGAAAGCTGTGCTTATTATAGCTATAGCTTTACTAGATCTAGAGTTCTTAATAAGTATTTAGACAAAGTTATTATATCTAGTAGTAGAGGGAATCTTAAAATGTTTATAGAGGTTAGCCCTAAAATAAATAAAGCGCGTAAGTAGTATTAAGTTTATAGTAAGCTCTATTAAGTAAGGAATTAGTAAATACTTCTAAGAACAGGTAAGAAAAGAGGAAAATTACTTACTAGAGTTTTAGCCTAGACTACTACCTTCTTAGCAGTAACAGTAGTGTACTTTATTAAGACTATAGCAGTAAAGAGATAAGCTTTAACCTTCTTAACCTTAGCTTTATACTTACACTACATAGTCTTATAACTAGTAGTAGATAAGTAGGTATTAGGCTAGAATATAAGGTTAGTATAATATAAAAGGTCTTTATACTTCTTAAGGTCTAGCTAAATAGGCTTAATAATATTTAGAGGCTTTATAG
>SATZ01000419.1:0-33137 GCA_004335205.1 Ascochyta viciae-villosae | reverse complement strand
AGGATTAATCTCTAAGTGTTCTAAAGAGGGAGATTGTACTCTAGGATTAGGTTCTGTAATAATCTGTAATAGGTAGGATTAGGTTCTATAATAATCTGTGATAAGCTATGTGTTCTAATCTAGCACTTATGTGATGTGTAACCTTTACTGCAACAGTATCTAAGGTTAATTACCTATATACTAAAAAGGTTTAAAGAAGCTACTAACTCTCTAAGTAAGAATTAGAAGCTATAGGTCTCTTATATCTAGATAATGTATAATTGTCTATTTAATTTTCTAGATTAGATAGTTAATAAGCTTAGTAAAGAGAGTAGTAATTTAGATTAGAAATAGCTAGCAGTAGTAAGAGTAGCAGCTATAAAAGGTTGTTAAAAACTTAGAAAGTACTACTTAAGAACTAGAGAAGAGAGAGGATTTCTATTTAATTACGTAATAATACTTTATTTCTTACAAAAGTTAATAGCGTATAAGGTATAATTATTATAGTTAATTATTACAGCACTATGCTAATAGGACTTAGAATAAAACCTAGAACGTTTAAGATAAGCATCCTAATTAATAATAGTTTTTTAACTACCTAAGCCGCTATTAGAGCAGCTCTAGGTAACTCTCTACATCTACACTAGCACTAACTACTTCTTAAATAGAGTAACCTACTAGTAAATAGTTTTAAAAGCCTTTATCTACTCTGTTTTTATAGCTAAGTAGTTTTATAGCATCTATATAAGTCTTATTAGCTCCTAAAAGTACTAGCAAGCTTAGTTAAGCTTATCTAGAAGGAGAATAATTTCCAAGTACTTCTTATATAAGCTAGAGTAGAGGCTTTACTATTCTAGATTAGTAGAAAGCTAACAAATTAGCTTATTCTTTTCTAGTACAAGTTGCTAAAGATCTTTTCGCAGTTTAAGTAGCATAGGTTAAAGTTAAATATGTTTTTAATTTTACTAAAGATATAATTAGAGATTAAAGGCATTATCTATCTACTTAAAGTATCTAGAAGATTATACTTCTTAAGGATTATATATCTGCAGAGCTAATATTAGTAGAGAAGAAAGATAGAGTAGAAGAAGATAGATTTTCTAATAAGAAAGATAATCTACTAAAGCTACTAGCTAATATTAAGCTATCTATTAGTGTTAGTAGTAAGGTAGATACTAGTAGTACTAAGAAAGTAGGTACTTTATTATAAAAAAGTTAACGGCCTTAGAAAAGGCTTAGGCCTAAGTAGTACTAGAATAATATACTATAATAACTAGTAGTAATAATCTATGTATTACTATTATATATAACATCCTAATTTAAAATTTAAGAGAACATAATAACGCTAAGTTAGAACCTAATCTCTACAGATATTCTAACCTAATCTAAACCTATATCTATACAACTCTAATCTAACCTCTACCTATACTAGTCTAACTCTAATCTAATTTCTATCTATACTAGCTTAATCTTAATCTAGTCTCTACTATATAGTCTGTGTAGCCTCTATCTAACCTCTATCTAGACTATAGTACTATAACACTTTTTACTAGTCTAGTAACAAGCTTTACTATTACTAGCTAGAGGATTACTAGTGTTATAGTAGTATTAACCTAGTTCTATAGTTTCTGTAAGCACTCTACCTTAGCTAACTAAGCACTTAATAGTATGTAATACTAAGTAAGCTTCTAGTTCTATTATTTTATAATTAATTAGGTGCCTTAAGAATTATTTGTAAATGCACTCTAGCTTTAGATAGAGTTAGCTAGTGCTTAATTATTATAGATTAAGCCTATAGTTAGAGGCTAGGGGGCTTCTTTATGTGTTCTAGAAGTATTAGGCACATCTAGATTAACTAGATTCTATACATCTTAGAGCTTTACATGCTATGTTAGTTAGATATACTAGTTTAGCTAATCTAATCTAGATTTAAGTTAATATAGGCTATTTAGAACCTCTATTAGAGCCTACTAGCTATAGCTAGAGAGCTTTTAATAGTTAGAATTAGATAGAAATAAAGTAAAGAGTTAATTTAGAGCGTGTAAGTATTATTAGGTAAGCTCTTGCTAAGTACGTAGAGAGATCTACTATACTTAGAAAGCTAGGCTTATAACTATAACAAGCTTATAAGACTACACTAAGATAATTAATTAATTTAATTAGTGTCTATATACTTATACATACAAAGTTAATTTATATATAAAGAGAATTTAAACATTATATAATCTTACTAAAGTAAGCTTGTAGGTAGCTACTTAGATACTTAATTTAAGAGTAGCTCTAGCACTAAGTATCTAGCTAACTACAGACCTACTTATAGATCTAAGTACTAATTAGATAGAGCGTCTTAGCGTCTGCTTAAGTACTCTTCTATGCAATATTTCGAAATTTTTGTATTAAATAGCAAAATTAATACTAAATACAGCACTAGCTAGAAGAAAGAGCGTTAGAATAAAGAGTTTTCTACCCATATAGAAATAGTTTTAGACTCTAGTATTATAAGTGCTAGATTAAATTTAAAACAAAAATCTAGATAAGCTAGACAAGCTTATAGCAGACTTTACATAGAAGATTAATAGAATTAGAGTTAATAGATATATAAAGAGCAGAAATAGTAGAAGTAGACTAAGTATTAACTCTAGTAGACTTAGTATAAGAGACATTTTTATAGCTTAGACAAGAGCTAGTAGTAGTAGAAATAGCAAGTAGAATAAAAGTAGTAGCTACTACCTAGTAAGTAGTAATAGTAGTATATTCTTGCTATCTATAGCTAGCAAGTAATCTAACTAGAATAGGCAAACTAGTTAAGGTCTATAAGATTATTACTATTTTCTTTATATAACTATACCCTCTAGATCTAGTAAGAGGAATTAATTAGTATACTTAGTTTTTGTATAGAGTAGCTGCGTAGTACAATACTAAGGTATCTAGCTATTACTACTATATTGCTTTGTGTGTTTAATTAGAAGATATAGAGTTATTAGCACTAAACTAGCAAAGAAAAGAAGAAGAAGACGTAATAATTACTAATTAAAGCAGAGGTAGAGGTAGTAGACAAGACAGAGAGAGCTAAGTTTAATTACTACATAGTAGCGTATAGAAGTTTAAGATGCTAAAGGATAAAGCTATAGTTATAAGAGTAGCTAGAAGTTAAAATACTAGAGAAGATGCTTAAATTATAGAAGGCGTGCTGCTAGTAGTGTTAAGCTAAGTAGAAGGTAGATGTAGATTAGCACTAACTAGTCTACTGTACTTAACTATACGCGTTTAAAATCTATAATAGAGGGAAGTATATAGTAGAAATAGTTTAAGAAAAGGCAATATAGAAGAACTATTGCTGCTACTTCTAGTATAGTGTTTTCTAGTTAATTTATAAAAGCTTTAAAAGCTAACTAGACAGAGGTTAGTAGAAGAATAAAGTAATTAGCTGCTAGTTTAAGACTATGTTGCTTACCTCTACAGTATCTATATAGGCAGTGTAGAGAGATACATTTAGTAACTAGGTATAGAAGTATATATAGAGGGAGGGGATTAAATGTATAGAAGAGGTAGAGTTTAATAAGATGCTAGTGTAGATAGTAGCTTAATCTAGTAGAGTAGTATATAGAGTAATAAGATGTGCTAGATGTTTATAGCATTTATAGCATATGTTAAAGAAAGTAGTAGCGTAGTAGAGAAGAAAGAGTAGACTAGATTGCTACTAGAAAAGAGAAGAGTACGACTAGAGGCTGAGTTTTGCTAGATAGTTAAGCAAAAGTTAGAATGTACAAAATAGACATAGAAGATTCTCTAACTAGTAGAAGTCCCCTAACCCGTGAAAGTCCCCTAACCCGTGCAAGACCGGCCGAAAGAGACGCAAATAGAAGAGAAGAGAAAAGATGCAGTCTGCAGAGCGATGCAGCAGGTGCTAGGTCAAGAAGACGTAGGATTCTGACCTGTACAGCAGGAGCAGGCAATACATGCTGTGCTCAATGCGCAGACACCGCTAGTAGTCGTGCTCCCAACAAGCGGGGCAAGAGCTTGCTGTTTACTGTGCTGGCTTGTATAGAGAAAAAATGGAGTAACAGTAGTTGTAGTACTGTATTAAGCGCTTATCACGGACTTGGTAGAACGCATACAAGCGTGCGGGATTGACGGTATAGAGTAGAAGCACGGCGAGAGCAACCCAGCATTAATTGTAGTCATCAGCAACATAACAAGCAACAGGAATTTTGTCAGCTACGCAGGGACGTTGAACATCAAGGGAATACTGCGGCGGATCGTTGTGGACGAGTGTCATCTTATCTTTACAGCAAGTGACTGGCGACAGAAGCTAGCGATGCTGAAGAATCTGCGGTTGTTGCCGTGCCCGCTGGTACTGCTTACAGCAACACTGCCGCCGACGCGAGAGGGAGAGCTGGACAGAAGCATGATGATTTGGTGCGCGAGGTATATTCAAGCAAGCACGGTACGGTCGAATACGCGCTACTTTGTGTCATAGTGCGAGCGCGACGAGCGCGACAGGCTGGACGAGACGGCACTTATTATGTGCAGGCAACATTAGCGACTGCTACTGCATCGAGGGGAAAAGGGGGTGGTATACTGTCGGAGCAAACAGCAGTGTGACGATATGGCAGAGGCGCTAGGGTGTCTAAGCTATCGCATACATGACCACCTTAACGTGGTTCTAAACCTGGTTTATATCTAACCGCGGTTTCATGACATTGAGTCTAAACCAGGTTAGTCCATTAGCTTAATGTGGTTCAACCGCAAAACGCATTAATAGCTTGGCAGGTCTACATGTTGGATGCAGAGATACAGCTCTTAATGCCTACAGGCAACAACGAACTGTGAAACGCCCCTTTATTGTATTACAGGCAGACTATAATACTACAGGCAGCAGTCACTACTGATTAGTTATCACTTCTGTAGATTTAATGTATTTAACGGCTATCAGGACCTTGATACAGAAGACAAGTCACTTTAAGCACTTCATTTAGAACCTTATAATTCAACACTACAACCCTCAAAGCTTTTATCTCTATCCTTTTCTACCATTCAATTATCTAAAATCATTATATATATCGATCCCACACCTCTCAAAATGTCACCTATACCGTCCTCGGAGTCAGAGATGTCCAATTCCGCAACCGCAGACCGCAAAACGAAGCCTGTTAACTTCTATCAGATTATCCTCACCCGCGAACCAAAGAAAGGCCTAGCTTTACTACAACCAGGTCGTAAACGACGAAGCAAAGAGAAGAGGCTATACGTCTGTAAGATATGTCCTAGCTGGGAGGAGACGCATCTCGGTAACACCATCACCCACGTCAAGGTGAAGCATCCGGTGCCATCGATGTCCTCAGGGACTCGTCCTTATGCAAACACCCAGCGGTCTATTTCATCTATCTACACTCCCATTACTGCAACAGACACTTTACGGGGTAGTTTCAACCCACAGGCCTATCGCGAGGCTTTGATAGGACTACTCACTCGTCGTAGAGTGCCTCTCTCAGCTGTCGAATAGGAGGAACTGGAGCAACTCTGCCTCGCTTGCAACCCTGCTATCAAGGATAAGCTTATTACTGCGCGAACTACGGTTGTGCGATGCATTGCGGCAAACCACGAGCTCTATCGAGAGCAGCTGTCTACCAGCATGACAGCTGCTATGAGCCCTATTCACATCTCTTCAGACCTCTGGACATCGCCGCATCGTCATTCAATGCTTGCAGTTTGCGCACAGTGGGTCGATCGAGACTATCAGCTTCAGAAGGCACTGCTAGGGCTCCCAGAGCTACGTGACAGCCACTCTAGAGAGCAGCAAGCGGTTTACATTATAGATACTCTTAGAAAGTATAATATCACGTCCCAGATCGGCTATCACGTAGGCGATAATGCGACGTCGAACGATACCTGTCTGGAAGCGTTATCAAAGCAATTAAAGCGTGAATACAACGTCAGTTATAGGTTCAATTTAGCACTTATTAAGCTAATCATCTAAATAGGTCGACTTTAATGCAAAACATCGTCGGGTCTGTTGTATCGCTCATATCATTAATCTCTCCCTTCAAGCTTTCCTTCTTGCGTCCTCCCGAGAGGCTCTTATTGCTGCTCTTGAGACTGTCTCTGGTGTCGCTGGAGAAGCCCTTCTTACGCAGTTTTCGAGTGTCCTCGCCTCTCATCGGAAACAAACGGAAGCAGAGCGTTCTCGTACAAAGGGACAAAGCAAACAATGCAAGCGGCAGGGTAGTAATGCAAGCATCATCTCAGTTGAGGACTTTGATGGTGTTGAGAACATCCCCACATTGCGCAAGCTTCACAATCTCACGGTCTGGCTCCGAGGTTCAACTATCCACCAGGGTCTTTGGGATAGAGCTATCGGTCTACGCCTCGGGATCGACAATTGGACACGATGGTCTTCATGGTATCAGGTCATCGCACGAGCCTTAAAGAAGATGGACAAGATCAAGAGCTTTATGACCGACCACGAGGACATCCTGGGCGACAATCGGCTTCAAGCTAACGATTGGGATATCCTCGAAAAGGCTGCTCACTTTTTAGAGCCATTCGCATCGGCTACTCTGTACGCAGAGAAAGATAAGTCATCAGTCGCGCAATCGCTTAATCGCTTGAGCTGATGGATCTCCTATTAACGTGGTATGAAGAGCAGAAGGTCAGTATCTAGTTCTACGTAATGGGTCCGAATACTCACGTTTAGTAGAACTACTACTCCTTACCTGAGAACCACGATGAACGCATGATTCGAGCTATCAACATAGGTTGGTACGTACTCGACAAATACTACAACAAAACGGGAGAAACGCCTGTGTACGCTGCTGCGATACTACTCGATCCGCGCAAGCGAGCCGCCTACCTACACCAGAACTGGCCAGAAGAGTGGGTGGAGCCTGCCATTGAACTCGCCAATACAATCTGGGTGAACGATTTCAAGCCTGATATCAAACCAGATTCTTTTCCAGCTCCAGAGAACGCACCCGGTATCTCGGCTGGCTAGCTAGATAAGCCTGTGAACGTCTTCACCTTATTAAAACAGAAGACGAAGGTGAAGACCATTAGTTTAAAGCCAGATGACAACTTTAGAAGTTTTATTAATAGCCCAGCTATTGATTTGAATGACGGAGTCACTCCTCTCAAGTGGTGGTGTCAATCTGAGCAGCGTCGCAGCTTACCAGGGCTTAGCCGCATGGCAATGGCTATTCTATCTATCCCCGCAGAATCATCAGAGCCGGAAAGGACATTCTCTGGGGCCAGAAGGACCTGTTCATGGGACAGATTGCGATTGCGATGCACCACTATTAAGATGATCGAGTGTATCGGCAATTGGATACGACAGAGGCACATTAAGCCGGTCTGGGACAATGGAATGGGTCTACCGATTGAGCCAGAGCTTCAGGAAACCCTCCTCGGTGTTGTGGATGAGGGAACGGGTGGGATAGATTGGTATTAAAGCAAGTAACCACACTAACATGTTCAAATTAATGTTTATTTACTTAACGCGGTATTTAACGCGGTTTTTAACGCGGTTCAACACCATAATTAACGTGGTATGGTTTACACGATACTAATATGGTATGGTTTAGAGCGATTCTTAATGTGGTTCAACCACGATAGTCATGTATGCCTGCACCAGTATGTCAAAGCCGGTGCTGTATTGTGTATCGGACAATGTCTGTTTCGGAGATGGAGATGGAGTCATCGAACTAGTCCTTGACCGGAAAACGCCGTTCAAATCCTGAAGAGTGACCATTTCGCCCACACTGGAACGTTTGCCGTCGATCACCTGTAACAGCAGCGTTCGTTGATTATGTTGTTGATCAACAAATGTGCAATGATCGCTGAACATATTGAAGCTACTCGCCGCGGCGCGCACGAAGAAATGACATGTTCTGCAAAGTAACTGTTTTATATAGACCTAAGCGCTGCAGGGTGCAGCAGCTACATTGACTAAGCTTCTGCAATCACGTGTTAACACCACTTGCCCGATGTTGGTTTGATCCAAGCCAGCGTCTGGAGGCAACTCAGCAATTAGGATTTGCTGCTCGCGGCTGTATCTAGCACGATGTGAGACAATATTTGCCTACAATCCTGGAATACCCATACGTATGGGGAGTGTGAGCACGCAAGTGCAGGGAAGTACTGTCTAGCGGAGCATACATATCGTGTGCAATGTAGTGCGTGTATCGTTCTCCTCCCATTATTGGTGCACGGCGATACGTACGCACCCCCCCAAATTTGGTACGGTGATTTATCAACACCAACTATGAGCTCATCAACACAAACTATAAACGCAGGCAGATAAATAATTGGCTGGTTTTTGGTGGTTGTCACGTTTTGCCCTGCATGCTGTCACCCAATCTGTCACTTTCACTGTCAACCAGACATAGCTAGCCAGTTAGGACCTCTTGTTTGTCAATGACGTATTTATGATTGTACTCGTCCAAATCTGTGGAGGGTGCATATATATCGCCGTGCATTATATGGTAGCATGCAGAGTTGCTAACAAGCCGGCCAGGCCGGCCAATGCTTTCGGCCTGGCCGGCCTGCTTTTACGCCAACCAATGGCCTGGCCTGGCCGGCCTGGGTGGTAGAAGGAGGGAGCTGTTAACGTGCACCCCGATAGCTTGTAACGTGCACCCTAATAGCAGGGGGGAATGCAGCTAAGACGCGCTGCCTTACCTAAGTAACTAAAAAGGCCTAGTTACTATATAAATATAGCTGTTAGACTGCTTTATTAAAGGAGTAATATCTTACCTAATATTTTGTAATGCTTTATGCATTAGCAGAGGCCTTATCTACAACGTGTTAACTATCTACCTCTATCTTAAATTATTGTTACTATTATTATTATTATTATTATTTGTCTATTGTTATGCCTTTATTGTTACTATTGCTATTACTGTTACTGCTGCTAGCAGCTTAAGGCGCGTAATTATACTTACTGTTGCAATTACTATTAGTTAGCAAGTAGGTAGATTTAGATAAGGATTCTGTTATTGCGTAGCTGTTGTAGCTAGTAATACTAGTGTCTAGTGTTTCTAGAGAAAGTACTATAGTTAGTAATGTGTTAAAACATAAGGAAGACAGTACAGAGACTTATAGTACTTATAATAACTCTAGAGAGGATATACTTTTTAGCAGAGTCTGTTACTAGCTTTAATAGAGATCTTAAAAGCAACAACGTTGCGCGCTAATTATTGCTAAAGTAGACCTAGATAAGTTATAGGATAATACTCTATATAAGCCCTATAACTATAAGCTGCTGCTAGAGACCTTATATAAGACTCTAGCTAACATAGAAGCTACAGTTTCTAAATAAGCAAAGGACTATAGTGTCTTATACAGGCGCTATAAATAGTTAAGTATATAATATATTTATCTATATATAGTTTATAGCAACACTAAGTAACATAAGCTACAGTTAAAGAGAGTTACTAATAGCGCAGTTAGGCGTTATAGAGCTGCTAGTATACGTACTAACTATCTTATAGCGTTTTAGTTAGTTATAAACAATAGAGCAAACCTAGTAATATTAACTTAGTAAGTTCTATATATAGAAGAGTGTAAATTATACATACATAATTATAAACCTACTGCTAATAAGTATATCTTTGCTTAGTACAGGAAGAAGATAAGAGAGCTTACTAATAAGAAGTAACTTTGTCTATTATTACTATTATCTAGAACGCTAGAAGAGCTGCTTCTGCCTTTAACACTATTAAGGTAGTATTTCTAGAATAATATTAGATATAGTAAGATGTTTATAATAAGTACTATAAGTTATTAAGGATAAAGCTAGGCATAAAGACAAAGGTAGAGCAGTTAGTAGTAGAGATAGACAAGGCTAGGTAGTAGTATTAGTATATGCAATCTTACAATTTTCTTATAGTGTTAAGAATCTTAGATCTAAATAGAGGTCTCTAATTAGTTAGATTATATGTGTATAGGCAGCGCACAGACCTAAAACAAGAAAATCAACTAATAATATTATAATAGAATATATGTTAACATATAACAACACATTAAATACCTCTTAATAATTGCTTCTAAATGCCTTGTAAATTTTAAGAAGTCTCTAGATGTTCTTCTCTTTAATTACACCTTTAAGACAAATAAATACAGTATGCTAATACTTAATTTAGCAGGTTTAAATAGTAACAATTATATAAACTACCTTAGTATTGCCCTAATATAATAAAAGGATAAGGCATCCTTTTAATAGGTTTTCTAGTAACTACAAGATCTGTTTAACACAGAAGGTATTACTGTACATCTCTTTCTTATAGACAATAACCTAGGTACAATTAATACACTTAATTTAGTATATAATTAGCCTAAGATTGTAATATGTTAGTAGCATATAAATAAGGACGTTCTTAGTTACATTAGGCAGGTGTTAACAACCTAGTTTAGCTATTACTGTAAAGAGAAAAGATAGGTAGATACAAAGAGTACGCTAAGGTTTACTAAGCTCTATTATAAGACTCTATACTTAAAAACTAAGGAGAAGTATAAGCTTAACTTTGCTGCTATTAAAACGCTCTTACCTACTGCCTACGCATACCTTAATTAGTACTAGTTTAGGTACTATAAGAACAAACTAGTAGACTTTTAAGTTAACT
Source organism: Ascochyta viciae-villosae (assembly GCA_004335205.1). Classification (NCBI taxonomy): domain Eukaryota; kingdom Fungi; phylum Ascomycota; class Dothideomycetes; order Pleosporales; family Didymellaceae; genus Ascochyta; species Ascochyta viciae-villosae. Next base: position 22,539 of record SATZ01000419.1, on the reverse strand, counting down.
AGAACCTCTATTTTAACCTTCTTACTATAAGTAAGGTTAAAGAAGCTTATTAGGTTATTAAAGTATAGCTTAACAGCAGTACTACTAATATACTCTAGCTTTTTTATAGGCTTAAATTGTTCTATATAGAGTAGTTAGAGCACCTTAACTACCTTAATTCTATGCAAAATTACAGCATCTAAGCTAATTACTAGCACTCTATTTTTACTAGCGTTATTACTTAGATTACCTACTATACGCTAGCTTTAATAGTAAAATAGTACTCTCTTATATATAATAATCTACAACTCTATAATACTATAAACTACTAATTAAAGCTCTGTATAGGTATCTATACATAGTTGCTTAGTATACCTTATTAGTATAAACTTGCTAAAATCCTAGAGCGCTTAGGCTTACTATAACCTAGCAATTTTAACGTATACTAGTAGGTTAACTACTTATAATCTATAGTAGTTTTACTACTACTAAGGCCTTTAAAGCCTTATATTAAGTGTTAAAAACGCAATAAGAAGTGCTAACACATAGCTAGCTCTAGTAAATAAGGTACTTGTTGCAATCTATTGCTATTTAAGAGGCTTAATAGCAATATACCTGCTGCCTTAGCGCTAACCTAGGCGTTAATACTGCGTTAGATAGACCTAGTATAAGCAGTACCTGCTAAGAATCTTATAGTTTTTAACTTACAACCTGCAACTCTAGCACTAACTCTAGTGCTAACTTGTCTACAGCTGCTGTAGCAGCAGCCTTATCTAACGCCTAGCTTTGCAACACCTCTGCTATTATCTAGGCATCTAAGCTATCTACTACAGCTACTAATAGCTTATAATCCTCTATACCTGCCCTAACAACCTTACCTAAGCGCCTATAATTACTATAATACTACATAAGCAGCACCTCTAGGCAGCTACTTCTAGTAATTATTACAACAATTAGCAGCTTATACGCAGTACTAGCTAACACTAATACCTCTGCCTCTACTACTACCTCTGCTGCTACTAGCAGCAGTATACAATACTATAAACAACACAGCTAGCTATAATAATAGCTTTAGATTTGCAGTGCTAGCGCGTAGCTATATATAGGTAGGGCAGTTAAATCTATATAATAGGCAGTAGATAGATAGAAATCTATTAATAATCTATTAATAACTATATTAAAAACTAACTTGCCTACGCTAATATGCATCTAGAATAACTATACTTATAATAGGCAGGTTAACAACAACACATATGTATCTATTTTTAGTGCTAATACTATATAATACGTATATGCTAGGGTCTCTAGCTGCTTTGCAGCTAAATCTAACTTATATAGGGTTATTAGGGTGCACGTTACGAGCTATCAGGGTGCACGTTAACAGCTCCCGTAGAAGGAGTGTAGCCTGGCCGGCCTAGCCTGAGAAAAGCCTAAAAAGCCTGAAAAGCCTGAATTTGTATTACTGATCTGATTTCTTGAACCCTGATTGGTCCATTTCCTCCTCTGACTATTTGTCTTCCTCTGGCCATTCCCAAAGCTTATATATTTTATTAACGGCGTCCCCACTAAGGGAGGAGGCATTTAAGATTTTGTTATCTAAGTAGATTAGCAATATACTGATATTGAGTGGATTAACATACCTGCAAAGCCTTTGCTGATCTAGCTCCTAACGCACGTCAACGCAGCTGTTAGCTGACTGGATAGCTTCCTCTGTTTTGGTTCTAACATATCTCCAACTTCTGAAAAGAGGCGCTCACAATCAGCAGAAGCTGCCGGAATTGAGAGTATATTAAGGGCCATCCGAGATAGATTCGGGTATTCAGTAGATAGAGAGAGCTAATAAGCAATCGGGTTAATTGCATGGGGGTGATCTCTTAGAAGGTTATCCACTCTCTTCTACTGTATAAACTCGTCTCCCTTGTCCTCTCCTGGCGTCTTAACGGGCCCAGTATATTGATTGATATCGTTGTTAATCTCAGCGTCGTATCTTACGCGTTTTGGCCGTGGCGGGGTCTCTGAACGGTTACCAGATTTACCCTTGTACGAATGCCAGAGAACTTAAAACTGCGCGTTGTTATAGTTAAGCCAGTGAGGCGCATCTATCTAAGAGTTGTCGCAATAGAATTTGTACTAGGGATGGAGGATTGTGGCTGTGTAATACGCTGGAGAGTTGTTGAGCTTGACGTAATATTTGCGAAGCTTCTTCCAAGCAGCGCGAATATTGTAAAGCTCATAATCTTCGGGAGCGTCCGCCTTGTTATAGTCAACATCTTTTAAGAAGTTAAACTGGCTCTTGTACTTGCGGAGGAGATATTTAAAAGTTGGAATAACCTCGTAAAGAGCACCAAAACGCCTACATTTTCCTCGTCCTTCGAGTCTCTTTGCGGCAACCTTGAGTAGCTGTAATATCCGAATATAGTTAATAATAACCTGCTAATCCTGGGCCGTCAAACCTTCGGTCCTTATCTAATCAGGTACGTTAACCAGCGCAGCGTTTAGGTTGCGGGCGAGCCGAGTAGCTATTTCTATCCGATACTGTCCAATATGGTATTGCATGTACGCGTTAAGGGGTTGTTGTAGCTCAATGCATACCTGGGCACCATAACCCGTTACTCATAACCTAATTAGGATTTAACCCGGTTATGAATGCTTATTATGGTATCCTGTTAACCGGTTATAATGTTTTCCTTAACCTGTTAACTTGATAAGATCCTAATAAGGCATTCTTAGCATTCTTGGCGGAGTTGATCTGTAACAGTACAGCTAGCTTAGGAATTGTTGGCTATTTAGTAGGTGTTGGTGCAAGAGGATGTTTACTTTTTGTACGTGAAACAGGGCATCCTGTGCATCTAATACATACCCTAGTCAACAGAGCAACTACAAGTACAGCTCTATAAACACCTGTAACCTATAGAACTCCACACAGTTACACTTATATTATTGCCTCTTGCCTTCTCCTCCTACTGTTATATAGTTCTTAGGAAACCCTGTAAACTCTTTAATCCCCTAAACTGCCTCTTTTAGACCTTTAACCCTAAATCTACTATAGTAATGTTGTCGGAAGCATCCTTAATACTAACACTAGAGACATTAACGCTATTAGAACCAGCGCATTTTAATGCCGTTATCCGTTCTTACTATATTATCGTCTAGAATGCGCACCGCAAGCGTTGCAGGATTTAGTATTCCTGCAAGCTCTGCTTATAGAAGAGTTATCACTGCGGCAACGCTGTTTAACATATTCTAGGCAGTTATTTAATACGTGCGGTATCTTAATTATCTTACACAACGCCTACACTACAATAAGAGATTATAACTATGTTTACGCCTCTATCCTTACAGGCAACCCTTTGGAACGCCTTTAACTAACAGGGCTATTGCAAGGCCGTTATTAGGCTACTTACACGACGCTAGATGCCCTTTCAATCTGTTAAATAGAGCAAGATAAAGGATCTAGCGCTTGCCTGTAATCTCTTTATTGAGGACCTACTTATTACATCTCGCTATACTGCTGTTTGTTCTATTGCATTAAATTACTCTCTCTGTAGAGGCTAGATTTAAGATAGCCTTGCCGCTGCTATTAGCCTAATCTATCTAGCAACTAATTTGTAGACCTTACTGCATCTTCACTCTCTACTAGCTATTTGTGCCTAGTAGGTAGATAGCCAGTACGTCCTCTAGAAAGCCCTTTTAGGGCTACTAGAATGCCGATTCACCTATGCTAGGGAGAAGCAAGCTAGTCTTATCCTTAAGGTTCTTAAGAACTTTAATATCTAGTCTAGAATAGGCTGGTACACAGGTGACAACGCTACTTTAAACAACATATGCCTAGAACACCTCTAAGAAAGTCTGCTTACAAAGCATAAGGTTAGTTTTAACTATTTAGGCTTTAATATATAATTAAGACTTAAATCCTATTACTAACTACTAAATAGGTTAAGTTCAACGCTAAACATCGCCGTATCTAATATATCAGACATATTATTAATCTCTCTCTCTAAGCCTTCCTGCTTGCATCCTTAAAGGAGGCTCTACTCACTGCCCTTAATGCTGCGGCTAAGGTCTCTAGGAAGGAGCTTCTCTCACAGTTTTCCTGTGTCCTTAATTTGCAGCAACTAAGGCTTAACGCTGAAAGCTAGCGCTAGCCTGGATCCTGGCAGAGCTAGGTGCTACAACAGCCTACTCGCCAACAAAGCAGCTGGGGCAACCTAGGCTCTATATCTAATGAATTCTCTAGCATTAAGCATATCCCTGCTCTTAGTAAGCTTCATAACCTAGCTGTCTAGCTACGCAATTCAACGCTTTATGCCAACATCTAGGATAGAGATGTCAATCTTTGGCTAGGCATAGATAACCGTACTAGGTAGTTGATGTGGTAGAGTAGGTCCTGGCTGATCGTTTTAGTGATGTGCGCTTCAACTTGACCTAACTTATCTTTCAAGCGTCTGTATTCCTTAATCTCCTTGTAACATGTGTTGATATCCGCGTTGTATTAAGCGAAAGCCTCTTGGCTAGGCTCGGTGGCAGGCGATCCATCGTCGTTGACGTTAGCGGATAGACGAAGCGGTTTTGCGGGTTTCTAGAGAGGTTGAACGATCTGATCAGGATCAATGTACTCCTATACGTCTCCTGCCTCAGCTATCCTCTTAATAACGAAGATCTAGAGCTCCTAGTTGTTGTGTCCATTAAGGATAATGTCTGAACTGACGATGTGGGCAGACATAGAGGAGGTTTTAGTTACTTTTTATTGCAATAATATATGTGAATCAATAGAAGTAATGATACAGATTAGGCTGGGCTTATAACTGTAAGCAGTAGGTAGCACTAGTATTAGGTCTTATGTATAAGTGTATTGTTGTGTGTATGTACAAGTGTGTGTTCTGAGCTTAAGAGTAGTTGGACGCATTAGTTATGCCTGCAGAGCAGTTATGTAATGTGGTCCTAGGCTTACACTACATCTAGCAGCTAGAGGATGTGTAACGAGTGTGACGGCATACAGAGCGTAAGGATCTTGTTGTTAAGGCAGTATTGTTTGAAATCCCAGCTCTTGTAGCTCTCGTGGCTGTCTAACAGAAGGAGCCTGTATGCCCCTACTATACGCTCCTTTGTATACGCGTTAAAGTGCTTTAACTACGCAAGACTAAGGTTGTTGTTTGTTTAGCCGTTCTCAAACACTGAGATCTTCTAATTGCGTAGGATATCAGCTTCCTTGTACTACGCTGAGATGTAAACACGCCCTTTGTAGATGATAAAAGGTGGGATCGCGTACCTAGCAGCGCAGATACTTGCAATAGCTGTAACCTACTCCTAATCGCCTGGCTGAACGAGATTAGGCCGTACACGCCTTTTAGAACCAGTAACAACCTTTATAGACCTAATAACACCTATCTAAAAGCTAGTCTTATTAAAATTATGCACATTGTCTAGGTAGACGCTGTATGTAGCTATTGTATCCTAAACGCGTGTAAACTACGCGTTAATCTTTATAGGATCCTCTCTAAGTATCCTTTAACAGTCCTTTGCTTAATTAAAAGCTGTTTTAAGCTCCTCTGTACGCGCTACAAATCTCTTAGTCTAATTCTTGCCTACTTTCTTTACACCTCAGACTGCTAGTATATAATCTGCTATATTAGCTACCTCTGCCAGTGTAGGTAGAAAGCCTCTTAAGTGAAGATTAAGGATATACTCAACAATTAAGTGTTCTTCAGTCGGAGTAAGGATACGGCAATTAGGAGGTGTTTCGAGTCGAAATGGTGTCCCGCGGGCGCGTCGGCAGAGTGCACCAAATTTAACGTTAAAAGCGTCGGCAGCAGCTCGATAGCTTCGGAATTGGCCAGCTTTGTAGACCTGTAGGGCAAGCTCTAGTCTCCCTTCGTGTTCAAGTAATAACGCGTTGCGTGATTGAGACATTGCGTGTTGATGGTAGGTGGAATAGTCTTGGCAAAAGTGTGCGACTCGGTGGTGTGTGCGACTCGGTGGTGCTTCACGTTAAGCAATATTCGCAACCATCAACTTTCGCCCACCCTGCTCAACCCAGCCTGCGCCTGGAATTTACTCGCCCACGACCACACTCCTCAGTTCTGACGCAGAGATTATCCACGATGGCATACTCTCCGAAGGTCGGTGACCACATCGAAACTCTCGACACGCCATCCATGATCGTCGACCTCGATCTTATAGAGGCGAACATCAAGAAACTCATGGAACGATTACTACCCACCGGCGTGAACATTCGGCCACACCTGAAGACCACCAAATCCACAATTCTGGCTCAACGCCTTGTCAAGGCTGGCGCAAAAGGTGGATGCGTTGCTAAACTCAGCAAAGCTGAAGTTATGTGTCTAAAAGGCTTCACTGACTTGCTCATCACGTGTGAAGTGATTGGAAAGCTAGAAGTAGCTTAACTAGTAGAGCTTTGGAAACAGTACAAGACTCTCAGAATTGTAGTAGACAGCAAATTTAGCGCGAAAAGCATCAATAATGCTATTGCTGCAGGCAGCTCAAAGACAGGTTAAGATAAAATTCAAGTCCTCATTAACCTGGACGTTGGGCTGCATCGCACAGGTGTGCAACCTAGGGAACTAGCATTAAAGCTCGCACGCTGTATATCCTCGCTTCCGTATCTGGACTTAATTAGTATTCAAGGCTACAAAGGCCACCTGCAGCACGTCCACTCCTTTGACAAGCGCAAATCTCACTGTCTGGTCTCAATGCACACACTCGTCTTAACTGCTGAAGCAATCTGCGCTGACAGCCACCCCATCTCCGTCGTAACAACTGGCGGGACAGGCACAGCAGAATTCTGCGCCAGCGTACCCGGCATCACAGAAGTCCAACCCGGCTCCTTCCTCTTCATGGACACCGATTACCGCGTGGCCATCGGAACCACGTATTCCAACAGCCTGACCATTCTCTCGACTGTGCTATCAAAGCAGGGTCCACGTATTGTAACCATCGATGCGGGGCTCAAGATTCTGACGACGGACAGTGGGCTGGCGGAGTGTAAGACGCCCGGATACACTTATGGGGCTTTGGGGGACGAGCACGGGAGTCGAGTGGAACGAAGGCGCCGATGAGAAGAAGTTGGAGATAGGGGATCGCGTGGAGATGGTGCCAAGTCATATTGACCCGACGATCAATTTGCACGACGTATATTTTGCACATAGACAGGGAGTGATTGAGGAGATCTGGGAGGTGGATGCTAGGGGTAAGGTGCAGTAATCGGAGACTGAGAGCTAGTATGTTTCTGCTACAGCTCAAGTATTACATACACGGATCGAGTCCCAGCGTGCGAAACTCGCCGAGGAGGCATGCGTACATCTGTCATGTCTCCACATACGCGGCTTGTTTATGTAGAACGGTTCCCATTGACGAAGCGCCATTGCTGAGTTGCCATGCATGGTTGTGCCGCAAAAGAAGCTCATCCGTCAAGGGTCAACACACTCCTGAGCGCCAACATGGATGGTCGACTTGATAGCGGTCGGAGGGATAGAAGTGTCCCTGAGCACCATGGCACAGTGCTGTGTATGTTTCAACGTCGTCAAATACTTGGGCACCTTTCGCCCCGCGCTCCTCGCCTCGTGATGCACTCTCCAAGAATACGCGCAGTGGTCCAGATGGAACTGCATTGACGTTCGAACGCCCTTGGTCGAGCGGCCAACCTCCTCGACTGACAGATTATGCGGCTGCTGGGCGGCGCTATCGCCGTCGTTGCTGGCATCAGCAAAGGCGTGCTGGTAGAACGGCCACGGCCCCAGCGCACGGAACTCCGCAGCTTGGCGGACATCGAAGCAGCCGGGAGGTAACCAGACGACGTGTCCGATGTCGAAGAGACAGCCGGCACGGCGCGCCTCGTCGCTGTTGTTACCACAGCTGCCGCTGGCGTGAGGCCCGAGTGGTTGTGTGAACTGCGCTGCCAGCAGAAGGAGGGAGAGGACGCCGACGCAGATGAGGGACAGAATGGGCAAGTATAGGCGAAACTCTGTTGTGCAGGCTCGTTTTCGTGGCCGAAGTGTCGTTGGGTGGTGATATGCGGGGTCATCTGTACGGCGCGAAAACCACAACATTGTGGTTGGCGAAACAACAAGGTTGTGCAACGCAATGGTGATGAATGTCCTGGCTGTTGGTCGCGCAATCTACCCCCTTCGTCATGAAGGACTTGATCAGAGTTTAGGCCAGCGTCTAAGTCTCGGTGATCGTGTTACGCTACATGGCCGAAGAGTCGCCTCGTGTTCTTGATGTTCTGCACCCGGGCAGAAATGGACTAGGTATCACGCCTATTATGTGTATAAGGCGAAAAACGCGTACTGGTCAAAACCACAATGCCTAATTAGACTTATGCATCATAATGTTATTAAGCAGTTCGAAACAGGCGTAAGGTTTGTTTGGATCCGATTTAATGCGGAAGGCTTCAGAGAAGCCTGGGAGCCCTTTCACCAATTGTACGTCAACAAGAATACTCAAATCAACATTGGCTAAACGGAACTATGGCCTCTGATCTCTTTGCACACCTACGGTCGAAGATGCAGTCGTCCCCTTTGATGACAGAATACACAAAGCTCGAGGTTGGTGCTTCAGAGTCAGACTTTGAGTCAACTACACCAGCAGCCGCGGCAAAGAGGCGCTCCAGATGGGAATTGATTGCCTCGGTGTGTGCAGGCATCCTCGTCGTGATTGCGGGCGTAGCAGCGATCTATTATGTCCACCAGAAGCAGGCGATGGACCACCAGAAGGCGTGGGACCGCAGAAACCCATGCGGCCGCACCATCTCGGATGCCAAAGCCAACGGCTGCGTGTTCGAGGATCTGAGCAGCATGTGGGTTCCTAAGGACTGCTCGTTCCACGGTCTGGACGACTTCAGGCGCGCCAACCGTGGCCACGACTGGAGGTACTTCCACGACCAAGCCGGCGAGTCGGAGATGACGACGCGAGAGAACCTGGAGGTCGGAGACATGTACTGGACGACGACAGGGCAGCACCTCATGCACTGTCTCTTTAACATGCGCCGCATAGTGCACAGCATCGAGAGGGGAGGGACCGAACTGTTAGATGCAAAAACCCGGAACATCAACCACACATACCACTGCCTCGACATGCTCATGGGCGAAGCAAGGAAGCATCCTGGCTGGGATCATGTCAACACGTACGGGCCTGTCAACATAGGCAATTGTGAAAGGTATGCGAAATGCTGCCATCTTGGAGCCACAAGCTAACGGCCAAAGGATGTTATAATCTCAACGGAAGCATCCGCATGCGGAGTTGATGGGGGAGCAACGGTGGGACTGATGAGAAGCAAGGTGTATGGACATGTGGAGAGATGGGAATTTGGGACAGGTGTACACGTAGTAGTGGTCGTGGTAGCAGACATGTCAGATGGGTCACGCATGATGAGTTTGAGCAAGAGGAATCATGACATGTATTGTGACAGGCTCGTCACCATCCCGTGTCAGCTCCGACTGTCTTGTTGAAATAGTCCAACGATCCGTGCTTGGCCAATATGTTCCTAAACATTTGCACCCTCCGCCTGTTATTTGCCTCGATGGAGCTCTCAGGGTGCTCGCGATCCCACTCGCGACGCTCGGCCAGCATCTGATTCCTGGCCGGGCTGCTCTTTGCTTCTTTGGTGCCGCGCGGCTTGTTCAGCCACACAGTGCGCTCGTCGTAGAAGCCGCGCTCCTCGACAAAACCAAGCAGGGCGCCGAAGTCGGCGCACTCGTCCTGGTGTCGCAGGTCGTGGTACGGCACCAGCCAGCCCTCCATCCACTCGAAAAAGGTCACTGCCGTGCTCGCTTTGCACATGATGAGCTCGGCCAGCGAGTCGACGCAATGGCGGCGGTGCAGCTGCGCGAACCACGCATGGTCCTCGTTGTCGTCGCCATGGCCGTATGCCATCTTGCGCAGCGCGTCGAGGCAGTGCAGCGCGTGCAGCGTGTGCACTGCGGCCAGGTAGCGCCCCGGGCCGTACCCGAACTCCTCGGGCACCTGCACCGCCGTGGCAGGGTCGCGGCCGGCAGCGCGCACGTCGTCGGCCGAGGCCAGCAGCAGCAGCGCCGTGTCGTTGCCGGTCAGTTTCGCCCAGTAGGCGTCGACCTCCGGGCTGGGGTCGAGGCGCGTGGGCCGCTGGGGCAGCGTGCCTTCGAAGGGGGCAGAGAGTTGCTGCGCGCGGAAGGGGAGGCGGAACGAGCCAAAGGCGGAGATGACGGGGACGTGGCCGGGGGCGGGGTCGGTGGCCTGAGGCGGGCACGAGGCTGCGAATGTGGCGCCGACGGCCATGGACAATAGCACCGTCAGTGTCCATACAAGCGCAATCGCGGCGCGCCGTGGCCACGTGCGCAGCGGCGGCGTCGGCACGTACTCGGCCGGCAGCAGTGGCACAGAGGCGGCAGAAGAAGGGGAAGGGGACGTCACTCTGATGGGCCTCATTGTGCACGTGTGGGTGCATGGCACTTGTGCGTGGCGGTCGCTTTAAGTCGGGCCTCGTGGGGCTCCATCATGGATGCTTGTTTGCGAGAAGAAGCGTAAAACGGTAAAAGAGAAGACGCGTAAAAGATGCTTATTTGAAGAACAAGACTAGAGACTAGGCCCGGCGCCGACCCTGCCTGCAGCGCAAAACCACGGCGCAGAGCAGCCCCACGATGCCGCACGCCACGAGCGCCTGCCCCAAAGCCTGCAGCCACGCCGCCCCGCGACCGTCCGCCACGAGCGCCTGCCCCAAAGCCTGCAGCCACGCCGCCCCGCGACCGTCCGCCACGGGTGCGCTGTGGGCGTCGTCGACTCCAAGAGCCCCCAGCGGAACCGTCGCCACGACGCCGCTCCGGCCCAGCACACGCCCGTCCGACCCCAGCGCGTCCGCACGTGCAAAGGCGTAGCCGCGCGGCAGCGTGAGCGCCGTCTCGAAGCCGGCCGCGGGGGCAGGGGGCGCCAAGAGCGGGCGACTGTCGTTGACGGCTGCGCTCGCGCCCCCGTAGAGCTGCCAGGCGCGCACGTCGGTTGCACCGTTCCAGCTGACATGGACGTCGGTCGTGCCGTGGGCGGTCGTGAAGGCCTGCAGCGCGGGCGCGGTCCGCGGGCGCGCGGCGGTCCAGTTGGCCTTGTAGATGCGGTACGTGGGCGCGGGCGTGCCGCGGGCGCCGTCGACGAAGCAGGCGTGCAGCACGGCGTCGCCGCCGGGCGCGAACTCGGTGAAGCAGCCGGCGGTGCCCCAGCCCACCAGCACGTTGCCGCCGGGCAGGAGCTGCGCGCTGCCCGTGGCGAAGGCGCTGAGCGGCGGCCGCGGCGCGTCCTGGGGCGGGAGCAGCGCGCGGTCGAGGCGGGCGGTGCCCCTGCGGTAGTCGAGGCCGACCAGCAGCGCGCGCGACGACGGGCGCACGGAGCGTGTCTGGTCGCGGCCGTTGTCGAAGAGCAGCACGGCGGCGCCCTGCTCGTCCTCGCGCGCCCAGCGCGCGTGGTGCTGGAAGGCGAAGCGCACGTCGCCGGCGTGGCGGAAGGACGACGGCTGGCCGTCTTCGCCGCCCAGGCGCCACAGCACGGCGCCGGTGCGGCCCGCGATCTTGTAGACGGTGGACGTGTGGCGCGCCGAGACGAGGTAGTCGCCGGCGGCGTTCTTGGCCACCGAGTTGATGTGGAAGTAGTCCCAGGGCGCGTCCGCGCTGGTCGACGGCGGGCAGGGCACCACGCTGTCGCCCGGGTCGACGTGCTCCAGCGAGCGCCACTCGAACACGACGGCGCCGTCGTCGACGCGCACCTCCTGGAACACGCTCTCGTGCAGCCAGCCCAGCCCGCCGCCGTGGCCGAACGCCCGCAGGTCCCGCGGCCGCAGCCGGTACTGCGTCACCAGCGCGGTGCCGGCGTCCGTCAGCGTGAACTCGTGCAGGTCGCAGGCCGACGATGCGCCCGCGCAGCCGACCGTCGCGGCCGGCGTGTAGTCGGGCCCGAGGACGAGCCCCACGCCACGCGCCGTGCCGCTGTCGCTGATGCCGCGCAGCAGGCAGACGTGGTCGCTCTCGCGGTGGCGGCAGACGTGGAAGTCGAAGACGTGCGGGCCCTGTGTGCCTGTGCTAGCGAAGGCGTCGCTGCCGGACCACACGAGCTCCTAAAAGTATTGCCGTCAGCCGCCGCCTGCATGCTGCATGCTCATGCCGTCCCCACGCCCGCCATACCCCGTCGTTGTCCAGGACCAGCGGGCCCGAGTGCGCCGTGCGGTAGGGCGCGGCGAATAGACGGCCCGGGCATGACCGCTGCGCATCGTGCATATGCACTACGAGCTGCGGCCGCACAAGGTCTGGCCGCTAGGTCCCACAGTCAGCATCCTCATGTGTCGCGAGTGTGCGGGGTCCTTGGCGCACCGAAAGGTATGGTCGATGCATGGGTCGATGCATGCCCTTGGCTCTGGAGGCTCTGCAGGCTCTGGAGGCTCTGGAGGCTCTGCAGTCGGTGGCTGACGAGTGCGGTGCCCATACTCGCTTCTTTATCCATCGCCCTCTGCCTAGCGCCAGATACGCGTAAAACGCAAAATACGGACCTCAACAGCTGTCCCCGCTATGCCTGCAGCATCACTGTATAATTATATCATCGAGTGCCGTCTCTTTTCCGTGCATCATTCATACTGCGCCGCCGCACTCGGCTCATGGAGTACCAACCCCTAACGCAGGGCGACGAGGCACCATCCTACGCGAGGCGTTCTGCAAGGCGCCGCACGCTAGCCTTCCTTGCCGCTGCGGCCTTTCTCGGCTTTGCCGCCGGCGTGCTTGCGACGTCCTGGGTGCAGGGCGGTAGTGGCCTTGGCCGCGCGCTGCATCACCATAGCCATGTCCCCGACGGTGAGCCTCTCTGCTGTGCCGCACGCAAAGTATTTGGGTTCATTCAGAGCGTGCAGATATAGCGCATCCAACTACGCCCGTACTATGGCACTCGGATAAGCGATTCGACCCGGGCGAGCATACCAACGAGAGCGATGTTGCCTGGGGCGAGATGCATCGACGTCAGTCCATACCGCATCTTTACTCTCCATCTAGGACTTGCACCACTGACCTTGTCCATAGGCTTTGTTGCTCTCCGCAATCCAGCCTCTCTCGGCCTGCCCCCATCGTGGGTCGAGGCAGACGGTCGGCACGTCTATGCTGTGGCCGCGTTCCATCAATTGCATTGTCTGTTAGTGGAGAGGCTCTCCTTCCCTTGTCCCTTGACCTAAGATACATCCCACTGACCGCAGTCCTTTGCCGGCAGCCGCATGATGCGCAGCGCATGGACCGCCGTCGTTGAGCGGGGCAACGCTGTACTCGACGATCCCTCCCACGTTCTAGGCCACAAGCGCCCTGGCGCAGGTCTGGAACCCCATGTCACGCACTGCTTCGACTACCTCCGCCAGGCGCTCATGTGCTACTCGGACATCACACTGGAGCCGTGGCTGGACTACGATGGGCTGCACTTGACCCGCCATGGGTCGAGCGGTTGGGGCGTTCAGCATGTCTGTCGCCCCTTTGATCGCTTGGTCGAGTGGACCAAAGAGAACGCGCCCGACGACGACGCGTACGAGTAGATGGCCTAAGTTTAGCTACAAACATGAGAACACAACTCCTACGTCCTATCTGTGATAATAATCTGCCCTGTGTATAGTGCATGCCAGTGTTTAGGCCAGCAAAAATTTTGCTTTATAATCTAGTGTAAGAAGCAAGTGCAGAGTTGTGTACAGAAGTAGTATAGAACATTACATTATGTTATAGAAAGAACATTACTTAGGAAGAACAAAGGTATTTAAAAATTATTATAAATTCTGTAATAAGTCCTAAAGGACTATAAAGATTACCTATATAACTATAAACTCTATAGGGTAACTATACACCCTATAGAGCAACTCTTACAGAATTTAGAGATATATATAAAGACCTTAGCAGACTAAAATAGATATATAAAGACCTTTAACAGTTATTAAGCTTATTCTTAAGCTCTATAAGGAGTTCTTATATCTCTATAATAATATAGTAAGTGCCTTTACAGGTATTAGTTAAAATAGTAAAGAGTGTATAGGATAGTTAAGTACTTACTATACTTCTTACAGACTTTAACAACCTCCTTAAAAGCCTTATAGCTACGCTTATAGGTCTTGCAGAAGAAGGTAGCAGCCTTATCTATTTTATAATATTAGTATAGAAGCCTATAAAGAAGGTATAAAGCCTATAACCTATATTAGAAGAAGTAATAGATACCTTTAGAGCTGTAGTAACAGTTTATATAGAAGCTCTTAAGAAAGTCCTTAACTATAACACACTTCTTAAAGAGACTAGACTAGTTCTTATAAGACTTATAGAGATGTGTATAGGCTACACTAACTATATATACTAGTCTAGCCTTAATATTTATAGAACAGCCTATATAGAGAAGTTAATAGGATCTGTAAAGAGAGCTAAAAGTAGACTGTAAATACTAAAGAAGAGTACTTACTAACAGTTCTAAAGTGTCTATAAAAGGTCTTATAGAACTTAATATTATAGATTATAGGTAGCTCTGTAAGAGCCTTATAGGCCTTAAAAGAAGCTTCCTTACAGATAGCTGTGTAGAGGCTATTAGATATAGGTAGGTTAGTTATAGTGTTCTTATTAAAGTTGTTATAGCTATTATTAGAGTTATATTTAGATATTATTATAGAAGTGTTTATAGGCGTGTTAGGGGTGTTAGGGGTGTTACAGAGAGTTGCAGAAGGTGTTACAAAGAGGCTTATAGAGAGTATAGAGAAAGAGAGCTAAAAATAAAAACTTAAAAAAAACTTACTTACCTAGAAAGGTAGCCTGCCTTTATACTACTTCTACTAGAGCACTCTAGATAGTTATATAACAGCAGAAACGCTGTGCTAGTACCTAAGTAAAAGTATTAAATAGGCCTACACTCTCTATAACATAATAATAGACTCTAATAGAAGTAGAAAGTAGGTAAAAGTAAAGGTAAAGGCAGCTTTGTAATAGATTAAGTAAGTAGAAATACCTGCAATTAGCTTATTAAGCGTATATGCAGACACTTATAGAAATAAGTAGAAGTGTAAGAGTAGTAAAAGTAGTAACTAATAATAAAAGAACAGAATAGGTATAAATAATTAGTAGAAAGCTAGAAGAAGGCTATTACAGAAGAAGAACCTCTAAGTATATAATATTTATAGTACTATAAAACACTTCTTTAGCCTATAAGGAGTAAGAAAGTAATACTAAAAGACCTAAGAGAGTAGTAACATATAATATAGTAATATAGAGCTAACTATAAGTAAACACTTAGTAATAGAGATTAACTTCTATAGTACTTAAGAACTGCCTCTATAACTTGTTAATAGTTATAGCAAAGAATAACCTAACAGAGAACTGTGTGCGCTAAACTAAAAACAGAAGCTTACTATTAGTAGAAGTAAGTTTAATCTATAAGATTAACTATAAGTAGCCTATAAACTTGCTAGAAAGGATACAGGCCTTAATACAGCATAGTTGTATATAGGTAACAACTAATTAAGTACTATTACAAAGACCTTAACTTAGGTAAAAATTATATAAGAGCATTATAGGTACACTAATCTTTAGTTGTAGCTGTAAAGAAGAAAGGGATAGTAGCTCTAATAACTGTAACAACTCTACTAGAGGCTAATCTTATATAGTATTATTCTTAAGTATAGTAGTATTAACTGTAAAAAGCTCTATAACCTTACCTAGCATAGCTATAAGCAATATAGCGTTAATATTAGCTATAGTATTATTCTGCATAGCTAGAATTACGCGCTTTCTAAGCGCTTAATAGTCTATAACAGCACGTGTAAGAAGGTCTAGAGGGTAGATAAAGTTCTAGAAGGCGTGCTAGGTATAGTATACATATACCTATTTAGGTATACTAATTACGCTGTCTATAGGTAGAGTTAATAAAAACTAACTCTAGGCTATAAACTAAGTATTATCTTAACTTAAAAGTATGCGTATATTCTAATACAGATATAGTACAGTTAGGTAAGGCTATATAAGAGTAGAGGACTAAAAGTAAGTATCTACTATAGCAGCTTACTAACTATATTTAATAACAAGAAGAATCTGTGTAAAGTCCCTGCTAGTAATTAAAAGATAACTGCTAAATAGTAAAGTATAGTTATATATATTCTAAAGTATATAGTAAACTACTTTAAAGTAATACTAGTACTGTATAAGTACTTTATTCTAGATAACAAGTATAGTAGCCTGTAGTAGATATTCTGTAGAGGAATTAAGAGCTACAGAATAGACAGAATCCTTATAGATATCTAGTAGAATCTAGAAACAGAAGTGTGTAGTCTGTCTGCTAGGTAGTAATATAGCTGTAATACTAGAGGAGGCTACGTATAGCATAATACAGCTTTATAAGCAATAGTACGTATATAAATAATACTAAAGAAAGGTTTTCTCTATCTCTACAGGTCCTTAAATAAAGAAATAAGCTATACTAGGTATATTGTAAATAGTTTTAACTACTATATTAAATACAGCACGCTAGTTAGAGTTAAGGTTTTTATATATATTAAGAAATACTCTATCCTGTTTAAGGGCCTTATAGTCTAGTTTAGCTATAAGAAGTAGGTTACTAGCCTATAAACTCTAGTTATGCTAGCAGAGGGGCAGCTTAAAGTCTATAAGCCTCTTATTTAACTCTGTAAGCATCTCTTATATAAAAAACAGCCTGTAGTTAAGGTACACCTAGAGATTAAAGAAGATAGAAAGAGCAGCTGCAGCTTCTAGAAGGTTATTATATAGGTCTTCTTAGAATGTTGTCTATATTGCTATAAGGTCTATAAGAGGCTTGTTTAGCAAGGCAGAAATAAAAAAGTACTATAGAGCCTAACCTAAAGCAAAGATAACTGCGTTATAAAAATAGGCAAGCTAGTTACTGTTATGCGTAAGGAGACTACAGGCTGCAGTAGCAGCCTAAAAGGTAGAATAGACTTTGCTATTAACAGTGCACAGGTCTTTAAACAACCTAGAACTCTAAATAATAGTAAGTAGTAACTATAAGTAGTACTGCTCTCTTTATAATAGATTATAAAAGTATATATAGCTAATTACAGTACTCTATTAGCACTTATACTAGGTCTAAGTAGCTTTATTAAATATAAATTAGGTAAGAAAATCCTAATAGACAAGGTTATAGCTAAGAGTAGAGGCTATATTATAGTTAAAAAACACTGTAAGAGTACTTAGAGAACACTTAAGGCGTACTTAAACCTCTACCTCTGTTACAGTCTTAGGCTAAGAAACTAGTTACTAGTCTAGAAGGTATACTATAAGGTGCTTAACGTGTAGGTACTTATTATATACAAGAAACTTAAACAACCTCTATACTGCCTTAGATAGACTAATATAACGTCTGTTTAGGTGCTACTAGACTTTATTATCTTCTATAACTATTAGTAAGGCTCTATTAGTGCCTTTATAGATGTACTTATATATATACTTAATTATATAAATAGTTCTATACACCTTAGTATTAATATACGCCTAGCACTTAAGCAGGAGATATAGACTATATAGTATAACTTAGAAGTTATTTAGTTCTATACAGCGCCTCTTACACTAGACAGTTAAGGTTTAGCTATTATTTTAACGCTAGTACTTAGAGTACCTATTCTTATAAATAACTATAGTAGGACTGTATAGCTTTAGAAACTTCTTTAAGTACTGTAGTAGAAGCTTATTAGACTATATAACTATACAGGAAGCTGTAGAGTTATACTTACTACATAGCCTATAGAGTATAAATATCTATACAATATTAGTAAGAAGCTTATTAGGATTTTCCTTTTCTATAGGAATCTCTACACGTATATTCTAATTAATATATACAGAGTTAGTAAACGCCTTATATTTATTAGGCGTTAGGAATAAGAGTAGGTATATATATAGTAGGCCTTATTTCTAGTACTTAATAGTGTAAACGTAACTATAGTGCACTCTAAATAGGCTATGCTAGATATTGCAAAGTAGTTTCTTAACCTTTAACTAAAATATATAGGAGATAAGGTTAGGCCTATTAAAACCTGTCTTCTCTGCACAGAGCTTATAGTTAACTTCCTACTAGTATAAGCTTGTAGTAAAGGTAATAAACAGTGTAGAACGTCTATACTAACAGATAATAGCTATAGAGTTTTAGTAACACTAACTTATAAAGCAGGAACTACTAATATAAAATAAGAGAAGAACTGTTTAACAACTAATTTAAGCCTATATGCTTTAGACATCTAGATTACTGTGTATAAGAGTATCTACAACGCTGCTATACAGCTCTACTTAAATTATACGCTAGTTCTTATAGATAAAGGCAAGCTAGGCCTAATTGCAAATAGCTTATATGTCTACAACGTACTACTAAAAGAGCTAGTAAAACTAGAAAGAGACTGTAGTTTACCTAGAGTAAGAATATAGGTAGTACTAATAATACTACTACTGTATAACATCTTCCTGTATATAACTATATTCCTAATTAAGTAGTGTAAGGCTAGAGAACTACCTATAGTTACTTTAAGAAAATATTAAAACGTAGTGCAAAGGTATATATAATAGGTATATAGTGCTTATAGTATATAGTATAGATAAGTTTTAAGCTGTAAGAACTATAGGATAGAATATTTCTACAGTAGTAGCGTTAGAGAGAATAAGCATAACCTTGTTACTAGTAGGTATATTCTCTTTGTAACAGTCTATACTAGTCTAAAGAGTAATAGTAAGGTTACTTATATAGACTACCTCTACCTTCTCTATAGTAGCTACTACTGCCTAGTTTAGCTATTTCTAAGCTATAAGGTATATTAATATATATAGGTTACAGATCTTATATAGTATCTGTGTAAGCCTCTAAAAGGTTATAAGATTAAGCTAGGTATTAAGCTACTAATAGGTTGCTATAGTATACTATAGGTTATAAAAGTATAGCTATGTATACTATAGCAGCTAGCCTTTAGAAGGCTTAATAGGCCTGCTCTAATAGTATAAGGCACTATATATTTAGAAGACTTAAATACCTAAACGTAATCTGTAATCTTCTATAGAGCACTTTAAGGAAATAAATATAAAGGTAGAGTTATAGGCGTGTATATGCCTTTAAAACACCTAGGTAGAAGAATTAAGATTATTAAGCAGCCTATATAGAAAATAAGAAAGTAGCTAAAAGGCTAGTAGTTAAATATCCCTATTAAGGCAATAGGAGTTAAATAACAAGGCACTTATAGGTAAACTACTGCGCCTTTTCTCTACCTAATAGTACGTCTTATATTAAGTGTATATAGTCTCTAGAGTTCTAATATTAAAGTAGGTACTGTTATAGAGGTACTCTAAAAAGAGTATTAAAAGGTACTGTGCAGTAATAGTAGAGGCATCTAGTAGTCCTATAAGGTCTTTAAATATATTATTACTATATTTATTACTTATAGAGACATCTAGTAGGACCTTAAAATCTTTAAATATATTATTACTATATTTATTACCTGTAGAGGTAGATAGTATATAGCTACTAAGGTTAGGTATGCTAGTGCTTAGAGTTAGGTTACAGCTTCTTAAATCTTCTAATTAAGGCCTTTATAAGAAGCTTAGCTAAATAAGAGAAGAGTTTCTTTAAGTGCGTGTGTAGGCAGAATAAGCCTTCTAGGAGATAATATTAGTAACTTGTAGTACACAATCTAGAAGTAAGAGAATAAATAGAACTATAGTCTATATAGAGCTAGTAAAAGCCTCCTATATAGTTATAACAGAACTTTTTAAACACTTTATATAGCTTATAACAGGAGTAGTATATAAGAGATAACAGCTAGCTAATAACAGAATTAAAATCTAGTATTATATAGAAGTAAAGTATGTTAGCAAATCTTTTTAAGAAAGGATAGGACCTATAAAGATATTATATAAATCTTACATAACCTATATAGGTGCCTGTATAGGTGTACAGGTATAGGTGCAGAACTTTAAAAAGAGTTTTCTAGTATTACTAGACAGAAAAAGTAGCAGCCTAAGAGTAGTAAGACAAGAGTAGAGCTTAACACTATAAGTGCATAGATAGAAAATAATAACTTTATATAGAAATAGTAAGGCGTATAGGCAATATTAATAGCTAAAAATTAAATAGGAGGTAGAGGGTACCTAACAAAGTTAAATAGTGCCCCTTATAGGGCGTGCAGGCGCCTGCGGCGCGAGATGGTTTTGTCGTAATTATTATATAGATGCCGGGTATCTTCGCGCAACTCTTGCCCGCCTAGCATCATCTGACCTTGCCTGCGCCTACAGTCGGTGACCGGAGCTGCTTCCCGCCCAATTACACCGTATTCTGACCTTGTTTCAACTGCTACGCCTTGTTGGGCCTGAACGCGGGCCCCTCGGTGCTACATAATCAACGCGCCAACCATCATCCTCGTGCAGGTGAGGCACGGCTGCCTCCGCCAAGATCTCATGGACCCTTCTTGGCGCACAAACTCCTCAGATGCGCCTACTCCATTGGATTATGTTACTAAAGCTGTTGATGCTTAAAATGCTTAAAAAGCTTCTGATGCTTGCAATGCTTGCTGGATACCAATAAAGCGAACGTGTCAATTAAATGAGGCAGTGTGGCGCTATTGCAAATGTGGAGCAGATGCATACTGCTGTGTGGGGGTGCTGCAAAGACTGTGGGAATCGTCTTGGACAAGCATGAGCGAAGGAAAACAAGCATGAGCATGGGTCTTGTGTTGACGTGACGCGAAATATGCCTAATAAACTGTTGCTGGACTAAACACGCGTATCTGTATTCATAGCTGTGGTGGGATTCGATGCGAACCACGGTCCACATATCATCTCCAGGTACCACCACCGCTGCATCTGTATCCGCACACTGCAACGCACACATGGCACACGCCGACAGATACACGAAGAAGCCCGTTACAGATGTCTTCACTTGCGACACCGACATCGATCGCCGCAGATGTAAAAGGACAGTTCCTATGCGGGTGCTATGTCTCGGGCTCGGACGCACTGGAACCGCATGTATGTGTGGCCCGCCTCGTATCATCACCAACGCGCACGCTGGCGAATGACGGCTTACTTCCCGCTGCCCAGCACTCCGTGATGCATTGAGGGAGCTCGGCTTCGGCGACTGCTACCACATGATGTCGGTGAGCGTGGAGAACCCGCCCGACGCGTTGCTGTGGATGGATGCTCTCGCGCACAAGTACGAAGGAGTGGGTGTGTTTGGCCGGGAGCAGTGGGACCAGCTCCTCGGGCACTGTCAGGTAAGGCGGAGGGTGCTCGCGACCATCAGGAGCCCCCAGTAACGATGGGTGCAGTCAGTATGCGACTGGCCGGCCGCGGCTTTCGTCGAAGAGCTGACTGAAGCGTACCCGGACGCGAAGGTGATCCTCACCACCCGCGACGTCGACTCGTGGTACAAGTAAGCCTTCCCATCGGTTCCAAACCCCCTTCGCGTGCATACTGCTCACGCCTGGTTCGCGGCACCACAGTTCCTGCCTCCAAACCGTCCACCGCCGCGCCACCGACCCGTTCCTAGCCGCACTCGCGCACTGCGACTGGGCATCGTCCCTGTACGCGCCAGTCCTGCGCACCTTCTGGACGCGCTTCTTCGCCGGCGACTTCAGGGCGCACGGCAAGCGCATCTACACCGAGCACTATGCCCACGTCCGCGCAGTTGTCCCGCCCGAGCGGCTGCTCGAGTACCGTGTCGGCGCCGACGGATGGGGCCCGCTGTGCGCCTTCTTGGGCGTGCCGGTGCCGCAGGGGGGCCGACCGCTCCCGCGTACCAACGACGCCGAGGGCTTTGTCAGGAGGTGTAGGAGGCGGAACTGGGCGCAGGTGGGCAATGTCGTGGTCCGCGTGGTGGCATTACTCGTCGTCTTCGCAGGAGGCGTGGGGCTGGCCGCGGCTGCGGCTGCGGTCAAATACACGAGCCCGTCCGCTAAGGGAGCTGGGCCCGGCTTGCTCAAAGTCAACTCGTAGTAGGCCGTACGAACTATGCATCTTCTATCTTGATAAGGAGCTGCCTGTTGCCATCTGCATCTCGACACATCTTGCATCTCTACAACGTCTGGCTTGAAAACCTCTATTCTCGATACTGTTGGACTAATGTGATGAGGTTATCACGAACCGGGCATGACCTGTTCTGATCCCAGTACATCACCTGCAAACGGCATATAATGTGGCGGGGCCTTTGTCAGAAGGACCGTGCAGCAAAATTGAAGCTACTGCCCAGGTGTACTTTATACAATAACAGGACTTTAGTCTGTTCGCGCTGTCACGCACAGGCCACCACAACTACTTTTAAGTAAATGTTCACAACGTTATATCTTAACAACCACGCAGTTAAAAGTAGATCTAATTTTATAGAATTAATGCGCGTAGTCTTAGTATTTAATCTAGTAACCCTAGGCCTAAAGGCATGCCTTGTGTCGCCTTAGCATAGAGTGGATAAGCTTCTTAATAAGTAAGTCTAGTAGACTGGCGAAAAGTGTTGTGGTACCACAGTCTGGGTAGGGGTTGGGTTGGGGTCGCACGGATCCTGGGGTTGGGGTTGGGTTAAGGTCGCACGGGCTCGTGG
>SATZ01000418.1:0-33211 GCA_004335205.1 Ascochyta viciae-villosae | reverse complement strand
TACTAAGTAGGATGCTATATAGTAAGATAATTAATAATTATTAGATAGATCTATAGACACCTACTTACAACCTATTATTTATATATCTTATATTAAGCTCCTAGACAGAAGCACGTAAAAATATTAACAAAGAATTCTGCTAACACATCTTAGTACTTACTAGCCTATCTATTGTTTTCTACGTAAGTTTAATACTAAAAACATACTGTTAATAAGAGTATAACCTATTTAGCTTTAAAAGACACCTATTATATTTTATACACAGATAATAATGTGTATAAAAGATATAGTATAAGCAGTGTATAGCTTTAATGCAACACAGAAAGAGTACTTAAGTTAGCTATCTGCTCTGCTAATAAAGGACTTCTACTATATAGCTAAAGACCTAACTAAGGTATAAATATAACCTTCCTACTCTATTATTTACTAATGCTAACACCTTTAAGCCTACTTAACAGCAGTTTCTATATAGCGTAATTATACAAATTCTATTAGAAACTCTCTATAGCAAGATATAAGACGCACTTACTATAAACTCTAACAGTGCGCAATACTTTAAGAAGCTTAGTAGAATAATAATATATTTTCTTTATATATAGCTATAGTAGGCTTTAAAGAAATAGAAAGATAGGTTACACGCAATACAGAATGTGTTATCTTAGCTTCTGCTAAGTATATATAAAAGACTGTAAGGTATAGTGCTAATACTGTAAAAGTCCTTATACAACATTACTGTATTAATAAGAGGGACAGGTAGAGCGCTAGCAGAATATAGTAAGAGATAAGATAATAGCAAAGGTATAGATGTGTATATAACAGCTAAAAGTAACAGACACTTATATACTAATAATGCAAAATAAATATACTAATAACTTAAACAACCTACTTAGCAAAGATAAGGCGTTATTACCTAATATAGAGATAGAAAGCATTACAGCTATAGATAATAAAGTAACTTAGGATATATATTGTTAGATACAAAGGTTACTACTAGAAACCTTACTACCTAATAAGACGCGTAATATAAGACAGGACACTTCTACCTTAGAAGTAGGTAGAAATAATAATCTATTAGTTATAGAGCAGTAAAGCTATAATTAAAGAGGTAATAGCAGTTTAAAGAAGGTATAGGAGACCTATGCAGTAGAGTTAGAGTACGTAGATAAGTTAATACACACTATTTATATTAAAAGGCATATAACACTTTAGGAGTTTTAGGTGTTATATATAGTAGATAATATATTAATTACAATATAGGAGGATAACAAGATTATTAGTTTAGACTATAATATAGGTAGCTTTTGTAAAAGGCTATAGGTAAAGAAAAAAGAAAGAAAAGTATAACTCTACTACTTTGTTAATAACTTATTAGAAGAGAGCATAGTCTATTTTAACAGCTTAATAAATAGCACAATGTAAACTAAACTAATAGAAAGAAGAAGCTAAGAAGAGAGAAGAGGCTAATAGCCTATAATAGCTGTATATAAGAAGTAGTTTTATACACATATACTGTCTACACGCCTATACTATACTATATAGTATAGTATAAATTAAGAGAGTATACACTTACTATAAGGCATAATACTACTATAATACCTATAAACGTACTGTACTACATAGTATAAATTGCATAGACATACAACTATAATAAGGCATAGTAGGAATTATAGCAATATTTATATACTATAGAGTATAGTATAAATTTAGATACTGTAGAAAGACTGTAAGGCATAGTATGTATTAAAGCAATATATATATACTATAAGGCATAGTACAAATTTAGAAACTATAGAATAAGTATAAGGAATATACAGTGCTATGCATAGTAGAGTTAGTTATATATATTATCTAGTACTATAAGTAATTTAATACAAATAGTAATAGTATAATTAAATCTACGTGTGCAGTACTTAGAAGTAACTTCTGTACTATAGCCTATAGTATAAGTAGCTAAATTAGGGTAGTATCTAGCACTTATATATGTTGCGTGTATTAAGGCAGCAGAACATATATCTAGAATGTAGCATAAGCATTCTACATTGTTAGGCAGTTATAGAATATAGCAACCTATTATCCTGTTGTTTTAGCTGTTTTAGCTGCGTTTTCTAATATTAGGGCTGTTACAGCTACTAGGCAGACGTTAAGCAAACATGCTACGCGTACTAGCAACTCTACGTTTCTATATTTTTTTCCTAATATATTCTTCTAGAACTATAAGCTAAGCTTATAGTTGCCTTAATCTAAGGCAGTAAATATCTTTTAAGTAGCAGGGTTAGTAGTATAGGCTTTGTTAAGCATTTCTTCTATTAAGCGCAGGTCTTCTAAATAAGAGGGTAGTCCTAATATTACTATTCTGTTAATATTGTTAATAGGCTCTTTATTGTCTATATTAGGGTTAGGTGCTAGGCTTTAGGTAGTACAGAGTTAAGCTACTGCTTAAGTATTTAGAGTAACAAATAAGAAATTCTGTTTAGAGAAGAGTAATAAGGCCTGCAGAGTAGCCTAAATTGCAGGTGCTATACTAGGAGAAAGGTGTTTTAATTATAAAATAATCTAATAAGTATTAATAAGTCTTATATTGTTTTTGTCTTTAGAAATATTCTAGGTCTGCTAGCTAAGGGCGTCTACTTTGCTATTTATCTCTCCTAGTGCGTAAATAATCTTAAAGTTAAATTAAAAGAGAAAAAGTAACTAGCAGGCTTACCTTTAATTAAGTTTCTTAGTAGTTATAAATGTTTCTAGGTTCTTATAATTAGTTATAACCTAGATTAGGTGTAGAGAGCCTATAGGTTTAGGCTCTTATTCTTTAAATACTTAAATAATAGCTATTAGTTCTATGTTATAGATGTTGTAATTACATTTAGTAGGGGAGTGTTTTTTTAAGAAGAATACTATAGGTTATAGAGTACCTTTAGCATTATGTTGTTTTATAACTCTACTAGTAGCCTACCTAGAAGAGTTAGTAGAAATAAAGATTAGCTAACTAGAGTTAAAATACTGCAAGACTAAGTTAACTATAAAAGCTTTCTTTAGTTAGGTAAAAGCATTAATATAGGCCTGTATAGGTTTAAATTTTTTATTCTGTACTGTGTAATAGAGCTTGTTAGGGTCTTTTTATAATAGTTTAGCAATAATAGTAGACTTAACAGCTTATATAAGCAGAAGGGTAATAGAGAAGTAGCTCTAGATAAATTATTAATAAAATCTAGTAAATCTAAGAAATAAAAGAATATTAGGCACTGTTTAGAGCATCTTCTATTCTTAAATAGCCTAAATCTTGTTAGAGTCTATTTATACGCCTTAATCTGTAATATTTATACTAAGAAACTTAACTTAGTTCTTACAGAATTTAGACTTCTTAGGGTTAACATAGAATCTACATTCCTTAAGGCAGCTAAGAACTTGTTTAATATGCACTTTATATTCCTAGAAGGTATTAGAATATACTAATATATTATCTAGATAAGTAGTATAGAATTAGTCTAAGTATTTAAAAAGTGCTTTGTTAATAGCGTGTTAAAATGTTATAGGAGCGTTGCATAGACTAAAAGGCATAACTTTGTACTAATAGGTGCCCTTTTAAGTAGAGAATGCAGTAAGCTATTCTAAGCTAGGTTTTATACAAATTTAATAGAAGGTATAAATAATATTAAACTTTAAGAAGAACTTAGCTTTATTAAGGTATGCTATAGTCTCTTAAAAAAAAGAAATAGGGTAGCAGTCTTTAACTGTAGCTTTATTTAATTCTTAATAATCTATATATACACATAGGCTACTGCCTAGCTTAGCTATAATAAGGAGATTATTTTAAGCTAGAGAGTTGCAGCACTTAATAAATCCTCTAGACTTGTTTTCCTTAATATAATGTTTAATAGCCTTTATTTATTGTCCTAAAAAAGGTTAAAGGTAGTAGTTAAGCAGGTCTGTGCCTAGTTTAAGTTTAATTTTGTAGTTATAATTACTATAATTAGGTAGTATTTTAGCTGTAGCTTAGTTAAAAGTAGGAATAAAGTTAGCATATTCTTCTAATTCTTCTGTAGTAAGCAAGTTAGAGAGTAGAAGGTCTTTTAGAGGCTAGAAAAATTTGTTAAAGTTATTATTAGCTAAAGCTCTCCTAGTAGTAGTAGTGTCTAATTATTAAATAACAAAGACTAGATACCTAGGTCTTTTACTATAGAGACAAATAGCCTTAGCTAAAACTAAGCACAGGTTAACTAATTTATTAGTGTATATTACTACGCTAGTAGAGTTAAGTTTAGGTTAGGTAGATCTTCTATTTTAGAGTTTACCTAAACTAGACTATAATAATTACAGAAGCTTAGTGTCTAACTTAGAGCCTTTATATAGTAATAGGGGAGTTTAAAATATAGTATTATAGTGTCTAGAGCAATATTTATTACTAAAACAGATAGAGTAGTCATACTATAAGACTAAGAGATTATAAATAGCTCTTTAGCAGAATCCTAAGATAAGTTAAAAGGATCTGTAATTGTTTATAACATAGGCTCTAGTACGTTCTAAGTAAGAGCCTAATTAGAAGTAAAACTTAGTATAGTAAGTAATAGTCTTAGAGGGTTAACTATTATATCCTTAGTAGATAATTAGAGTAGCTAAAGGGATAAGGTAAAGGGCCTTAGTGTGTTCTAGAAATTTGCGTAATATAAAGCTAGAATTAGCTCTATTATTAGCTAAAGCACAGATCCTATGTAGAGTATTGTTGTTACGTCCTAAGAAAGCTAGAAAGGTAAGTTAATTATAATATTATAGGCTGTCTTTAGTTTAGTTCTATTTGCTACTAGCTTTTTAAAGTACAGTATTAGCCTCTACTAAACCTAACTAAGGAGAAAACAGGTTCTTAGAGCGCACTTGTTAGTAAACTAACCTTAAGTAGTAACTTAAACTTAAGAGCTCTAGTTTTCTAACTTAGAGGCAGAGTTATTATCTAAGGATTTAAAAAATTTGTCCTTAGTGTTATCTCCTAGGTTGTCTAAAGTAGCTATGTATTAGTTTATTAGTTTATCCTAAGGAACAGCTAAAGATAGTACTTTAGGCTTTAGTAGTTCTAGATATTAGTTAGACTTATAGCCCTTAAGTCTATAGTTAAAATAAGTAAACTTATTAGAGGGGTTAGAAGAGTAGTCCTTAAGGCAGTAAGAGTAAGTATCTTTAGCCTTAGGAGCAGATATAGGTTAAGCTAGAATAGTAGTAGTAGGTAGTACTAGCAGAATATTGCAAGTAGTTAACTAACTGCATAGAGCAGAGTAACTAGGCTAATTACTTATAAAATCTTAAGTTGTTAGCTTCTTAGAGATAAGGGTATAGTTAGAAAAGAAGGTGCTAAGCTGTTTATAATATTCTTATAGGCTAGAGAGAGACTTCTTACAGGAAACACTAGCTATAGGACAGCAGCAAAATTCTAGTAGTTTAGCCTGTAGGCAGTAGTAGTAGGTTTTAGGAGACTAGTTAAGCTACTAAGTAAAGTGTTCTATCTTAGTGTAAAAGACAGAAAAAGTAATTAAAGTATTAGTAATATCTATTAAGAGAAAGTAAGGAAAGATAAAGGCGTTAAAAGAGTGTTTAGCAGACCTAAAGGTGTCTTTATCTCTATAGACATCCTATAAGCAATAAATACAGTCTATAGGTTTAGAATAGAGGTAACTAAACCTAGATAGATCTTAGAGTAAGGCGTAAGCAGAGTCTTAAGTATAAACTATAAGAAAGTCTATATAATTACTAGAGTGCTAGTAGTTACGTCTGTTTGCTTATATATAACAAAGGTAATTAAAGAGCTATTTATTAAAGTTGTCCTTAGGGCTAGAAAAATACTAGGGTTTCTTTATAGCCTTGTCTAGCTAGTTATTATATTAGTCTAGTAACTGCAGGAATTAAAAAGCGCTAGCTAATATAGAGGTTAAAGATATAGCAGACTAGCTCTTAAATAGTATAAAAGTAGTAGAAGTGTTCTAAGTAGCTAGCATAGCCTAAAATTAGTCTATAGTAGCTAGTGCATTATTATATTATTAGAGTTGTAAAAGAATAGTGTATAGCTACTCTAAGTTGTTATTAGAGCTAGTAAATAGTTCTTGTTCTAGCTTAGTAGACTCTAAATAAAGAGGGGTAGAGCAGCGTAAGTGCCTAAATTAAGAGGCAGGTTAAGTAGGGGCTAAGTCTTTAGCAGCTAGAATAGCACTCTTAGCTATAATGTAATTATAGGCTAAGTAGAGCTTTTAGTAATCTAGTTTAAGTTAATTAGTCTAAGACTAGTATATATTAAAAACAGTCTTAAAAGAGTTATACTTAGTAACTATATAGTTATATTTATTAACAAGTTTAGAGCAGGTGTCCTTATACTAAGTAAGATTAGTTTTAGTTATCTAAAGTTTAAAGGTAATATATAAAATTCTGTCTAAGATATTATAGAAAAAACCTATTAAAAAAGCAGCTAGGATTGCTAATTAACTATAAGAAAGGTAAAAGTAGTACTAATTTAGTAAATTGTCTAAGAGCTAATAGAGGCCTAGAGATTAGATAAACTAAGAGTGCTAAGTAAGGTTATAATCTTCTAGAACTTGCTAAAAGAATTAGGAAGGTACTATATTAGCTTTAGAATATAAGCAGGGGAAATTCTTAGTAAGCTTAGCTAGTAAGCTCTAGGTGCTAGATAAAGATGTGTTGTAGATAGGAACCTTAGAAGCTAGTGTGTGCAGAGAGTCCTTATAGCAGAAATTTAGTAGTTCTATAGTAGAAGCACTCTAGTATTCTAGAATAGTAGGCTTAAATACAGTAGACTTAGCGCTCTATACCTCTAAACGTTAAATAGAAGAAGAGTTGTTTAGAGAGTGTAGAGTAGGTTAATAAACTAATGTCTCTTTATTACCTAAGAACTTAGAAGAAGGTTAATTAAAGCTAGCAGAGAAAAGCCTCTTAGAACAAGAGATAGGGTACTTAGCAGCAGTTCTAGTAGAGTAGCAGCTAGCTTTATAGAACAGATTAGTAACTTATTTAGAGATAGTAGCAGTTAGCTAAATAGAAGAGTTAGTAGAAGAAATATGCCTTCTAGACTTGTTCTAAGGGTATAAGAGATTACAGTTATGTTTAGAGGGAGGTATCTTATCTTAGCTAGTATTATTAGAATTAGCTAGCGCTATAGCTGTAGTTTTAAAGATATAGTAAGATTTTAGAAGAAGTTAGTTAAAAGTTAGTTAAGAAGTAAGTTAGGTAGTTAGAGGAGAAAGTAGAGCACCTAGTGCCTAAAGTAGTAGTAAGGACCTAGAGTAGAGCTAAGTAAAAGAATAGTAGATATACAGTAAAAGGTTAGTAAAAAAAAAAACAGAGTTAGTAAAAGAGTTAAAGTAAAAAAAGTAGTAGTAACTAATACTTAAGGTTGTGTAAAAGGAACTAAGTTAGAATATACTTAGAGGAGTTTAGAAGAAGTAGCGCTAGACTACTTAAAAGGTACTAAGAATAGTAAAGAGGAGGCGCTAGACTACTTAAAACGTGCTAGAAATAGAAAAAGAGAGGCGCTAGACTACTTAGAAGGCGCTAGAAATAGTAAAAAGAGAGGTACTAGACTACTTAAAAGGTGCTAAAATAGTAAGAGAAAAGAGGAAAGTGCTAGACTACTTAAAAGGCACTAGAGTAGTAGGCGCTAGACTACTTAAAAAGGCGCTAAAACTAGGTAGGAGGAGGGTGCTAGACTACTTAAAAGGCGCTAAAAGAAGAACAGGCTAGTACTCTAGAGCCTAAAAAGAGGTAGAACACTTAGTGCACTAAGGTTTAGTAGCTAGTTTATACTTAAAGAAGCGCGCAGGTAAGGCTAATCTATACTTAGAAATAGGTACTTACTACCTGCGTAAGAAGAGGATAGAAACTAAGAAAAGAAGCTCTAACAGCTAGGGCTATTACTTAGTTAAGAGATAGCTTACTAAACTAGGTAAAGAATTATACAACCTTTAGTAACAGTAGCTAACTACTATACTAAATAAAGCTAGAAGCCTAAGAGAAAAGCTTAGTTTTTAAGCTGTTAGGTCTGCTATTATATAAGGCAGACTTTATAAGTATAAAAGGAAGCAATCTAGAAAGCTAATATATTTAAGAAGAAGTAAACAAAATAGCAGATAGAGAGCTACAAGAGAGCAGAGATAGCTACCTACTTATAGTAGGTAGGCTTAAGCTTCTAAGTAGCTAGTAAAAGAAGGCCTAAGGCTCTTAGTGCTAAGTAAAAGAAGGATAGAAGGAAGCTGCTAAGGTAAAAGGCACCTACTAGTAGGTTGTGCTATCTTACCTTAGCAGAAACCCTAATAACAAGTAAGTTAAAGACCTAAGTTATTATTATCTCTATAGTTTCTATACTCCTACTACAGTACACTAACAGTTTATTTGCATATATTATACTTTTAACCTAACACAGCTGCAGTATATCTAGTAAAGAAATATTAGAGTAGCTATTTATATTCCTAGATACTAGTAAACATAGCTTTCTACTTAATGTTTAGCTTTCTAAACAGTACCTAAAGAAAGGTTATGCTAACAATTAATAAACAGGTAATATAGAACGCACTGTACTATACTAACAGTATATTTTAAAGTACCTATCTTACTATATAGTCTCTATAAGTTTTACTATACTGCGCACGCTCTCTTACTTTTACTTTAAATATCCTTACGTTATAGAAGAGCCTATCTAGCAGCTACTTATAATAAATAAGCCTCTACCTGCCTTTCTTTCTAATACCTGTAAACTGCTTCTGTTATCTTTACTTATAAGTTGCCTATACATACTACTTTACTCTATAAGACCTGCTCTCTGTTATCTTTGCTTATAAGTTACCTATGCCTACTACTTTACCCTATAAGATCTGCCCTCTAATATAGTAAGATATTACTGCTATAGCACTGCCTAAAGCTAAACGCCTGCTGCTTAAGCTAACTACAGCAAAAGAGTAGTAAGCGCTTATATAATAAGAAGGAAAAGGCTGTTCTATAATCTAAGCTCTTACTATAGGCTTTAGACTAAATAAGGAAAGCCTTAAGTAAGTAGGCGCAGACCTAGACACTAAAATTAAATTAGTATAAGAATTCCTAGCGCTTATATAGAATTACTATAGATTAAAGGTAAAGAGCTCTTAGAATTAGATAGATGTAGATAAGAAGACACGTAAGGTTAAAGAATAGCTATCTTATAATAGTAAGTAGGCGTATCTATTTAGTAATAAGAATATAGAGGCGCTACTAGCGCTAAAGAAGAAGGTAGTAAGGAAACTAGTCTTTAATACAAAGGCTAGAGTATATAAGAACATAATTAGGATAGAGACTAATATTAAGATAGAGCTTTTACTAATAAAGAAACTACAGGATAGATTACCTTTACACTTGCTATTCCTAACCTAAACGCTAACCTAATTTCTAAGATACTTTTCCTTTTCTCTAACTACACGTGTAAACACCTAGATAACATCTAGTGTGTAACTGCATATGCTAGTTAGCTATCTACTGCTCTAAGACTGTATTAGTAACCTCTTCTAATTTAATATTAGGCTTATAGATTCTTAAACACAGGCAATAATTATAAGGCTGCTATTTTACCTTTTACTTATAGATGTTAGTATTCTAGAGACAGTAATAGGCAGCTTTACTTGTAATAACGTTATAAGAATAAACCTTATAGAATTTATATAGTATAAGATCTTACTTTAGATTATAAAATTATAGAAGAAGTAAGGATATAAAACAGAACTTACATACAACCTAGGTGTTCTACTAGCTAATAAAGATAACTTTATAGTTACTGTAAACAAGTTTATTAATAAGCTATATTAGCATACTAATCTGTATATAACTCTTATACTTTATGCTTATAATACTAAAGTAGTAGGTATATATATAGTGTGTTTATAAATATACTATAGCTAACAGTTAGTTAAGAAGATAGAATAGGCTATAGCAAAGGGCGTACAGGGTAGAATCTCCTTCCTAGTATGTTATTCTCTAAGTAAGTTACTTTGTTTCTAGTTACTAATAAGAGGTAGTTATTAATAACATCTAGCAGTTGCATCCTAAGCCTTTCTTAGGATAGTAAGGTACATATATAATATTAGTTTATCTGCTTAAGTAAACTTTAGCTAACAGTATAATTACAAAGTTTCTTTTAGTGTAAGTATATTTACAGGATAAGCATAGTGCCTGCCTCTACTCTTTAACCTTATAGCTGCAGGAAAATACCTAAATAGGAAAAAGAAAGACATATAAGGGTACGTAGAGGGTATAGAGGAAGGCGTAGAGAGTAGAGGAGATATAATAGGCAACCTATTTAATAGCAAGGCAAAGGATTATAGAGAGCGCTTACGCAGAGCAGCAGTAGTAAAAAGTATAAAGCAGATAAGCAACTTATTTAGCACTAACTAGCTAATAAATAAGTAGAGAGACGCTGTTAGTAATAGCAATAACAAGTACATAGAAACGTAAGAAGCTAAAGTTAGCAAAGATAAGTTGTATATAGAAAGCAGGAATAATATAATTAATATAGATATAGGATAAAGATACTGCAGAAGAGTATAAGATATTATTACAATAGAGAATAAGCTCTCTATACATATAAGGTAATAGAGGAATTCTATGCATATAATAAGACACCTCTTACTTAAACAGCTTTATCTGCTTAACTATAATACTGTAGTAATTAACATAATATACTGTTAGAGTTAAACTATTAACTACAGTTAGGTTTCTTCTAATAGTTAGTTTAGTGTTTACCTTAGCTATAAGGTTAGCAGGCCTGTGCGCTAGCTACTATACTAGTGCACTTAACACTTATAATATCTTTCTTTCCTTAAGTTATAGGTGTTTTATCTAACTACTTCTACTAACTTATTACAGAATATTAACTATATAATTAAGCAAGAGAAAGTGTAAGTAGGCGCTAATAACAGTAAGAAAGAAGCGCTGCTTTGTTTATCTGTTAAGGTTAACAAAAGAGAAAAGAAGAAGCAATCTAATTCTAAGAGCAATACTAACTTCTAGGCTAACTCTTCTAGAGATACTAATATTAAGGCTGAAGCACTAGAAGGTAATATACAGCAAGAGCTTGTAGGTTATAACTAGCAGTATAGTGTTAGCAGGCTTGCTTGTTAGTCTTTAAACTAGCTAAACTAGCTAAACCTACTAAAGGGCTAAGATATACTTGGTTTTTCTACTTAAACTGCTGCTCCTACTTCTATACAGTGTAGCCCTATTAAGCTGCTAAATAAGAGTAGTAGTAAGTAGTAAGTTTTATTATTAACTATAGTTATTAATACTTTAAAGCTAGCTCTCTCTTCTAGCATCTCTAAAACTAACGCTAATACTATTAGTTAAGCCTATTATCTATACAGACATCTCTATCTGCTCTCCCTTTAAACTAACAAATCTCCTCTATATACACTATACTAGCTCTACCTGCTATAAGCTACACCTTTCTAGTGCCTATAAATTTAAGACTGCTAGTGTTAGGTACTATAGCCTCTGCAGCCTAGTGTACTACAGCTATAGCTGTATATACTAATATATTATATTAAAAACATAGGTACGTAATATACTCTAAGCACTTAAGAACTTAACTAAGAAGAAAGAGCTTATTAATCTTATAATAAATTACCTCTGTAGCGTTAAAGGTACCTTAGTGTAGTAGAGACAGTAGAACTGTAAAAAGGCTGTAGGCATACTAATAATATTATAGCATTTAATAACACTATTACTTCTATAACTAAGACTAGGCTACTACTATAGGCTGCTGCTAGTAGATCTGTACCTTCTGTAGATCTAACACCTAGACCTCCTTAGCTAAACTAGTACAGTAAGCATAGCTAGGGCTAGTATAGACTAGATATTCTGCCCTATTAATAGCAGAACGTATAGTAGATAGTAGTTCCTAGTAGCTGTAGGGCAGGTTACAGACAGGCTATACTAAAAGACTATCTAAGCAGAAGAAGCGCAACTAAGAAAAGACTGTAGGTATACTAGGCAATATTATAGTAACTAGTAATACTAAAGTTTCTATAATATAGGCTATAACCTTATTATAAGTAGGTATCCTAGTATATAGTTAACTGTCTAGTTTATAGTTTTAAGATAATACACTTATATAATATAAGGATAACAGCTCTACTATAGCTAAGAGTTAAATACAGTAACCTTTAAAGTAGTAACTAGACACTTAATATAGATATAAAGGTTAGATATATAACAGAACAGGCTAGACTTAAATGTTATAGTAGTAAGAGCTAGGTATATAATAGTTTTAATAATATATTTATTAGCTGTACTTAGCTCTAAACAAGAGCGTAGCAGTATTATATATAGCCTGCTCTACTAGTATAATATAAGCAGAGGCTCTTAGTGCTTAATAGATAATTGCTATTAAAGAGTGCATAGTTAATAAGTTATAACTAAGCAAGTAAGATAAGCGTTATTAAAAGTTTTATAGGTGTATAGAGGTAAGTAGTTTTATATTTAGATATATAAGAGCTAGAAAAAGATAAAAGAGAATATAATGTGTGCTAACAAGGCATACTATATATACTATAAGGCAAAGTACAGCAAAGGCGTATACTATACTAGAGAGCATAGTACAGTAAGAGTATATACTATACTATAGAATAAAGTATAGTAAGAGCATATACTGTACTATAGGGCAGAGTATAGTAAGAGCATATACTATACTATAAGGTAGATTATAGTAAGAGCACATACTATACTATAAGGCAGAGTATAGTAAGAGCACGTACTATACTATAAGGTAGAGTATAGTAAGAGCACGTACTATACTATAAGGTAGAGTACAGTAAGAACACATACTGTCTTCTTAATAGTAATCCTAGTGTATAGACTATAATTAATAACTTATTATATAACTATTCAAGGTTATAGCAATATATTAAACGCAAATTAGTAACATTAGTATTATGTAGCAAATATTAAGCAGGTATTAAGGCTGTTTAGAAAATATAGAGTAGGCGTTAAGGCTGTTTAGAAAATATAGAGTAGGCGTTAAGGCTGTTTAGAAAATATTAAGTAGGCGTTAGAGCTGTTTTAACAATATAGCAGGTTATATCTATAAATACGCTAAACACAAAAGTCTTATATAAGCAATTTTGCAATTATAGTATAAGAATTACAGTAATAATATTTATCTAGGTAATTATTAAAATATGTAAGCTGTAGTATAGACATAGTGTGTTTTGCGTATAGATAGAATGCAAGTTCTGCTAATACTATAGCCTATAGTACACTTCTATGTTTTCTTAAAATTAAAATAGCAAAATTTTTTCCTAATATACTACTTACTAACTAATAAGGTTTTGCTCTGCTTTTAAGTTGTAGAAGGCTTAAAGCAGCGTTAGGGACCTATTAGGGTCCTAGAGAGATATAGTAACTATAATACAGGTTTATTTTCCTCTAGTTTTAGGCCCTAGTTAAAGTTAGAATAAGTTAGTAACTAGGGCTTTTCTTTTTCTAACTCTCCTGTTAACTAGGAGTTCCTGTTATTGTTTTCTTTATAGTAGGAGTTATAACTACTATAGTTTTTCTAGTAACTCTTTTAGCTGCCTTAGTCTTTATTTTAACTATAGCTATTGTTACTATTATTAGATTAGGTAGCTACTAGGGTGCTGTTACCCTAGCTATAGGATAGTGTGCCTCTATAGCTAGCATATCTCTTATTCCCCTTCTAATTAGGAGATATAGCATACCTTTTACTATAGTTAGTGTTACTACTCTTATAAGTAACTATAGGATAAGCTGCTATCTCTGTGTTACAAAGAGCTTGTTTAAACTTCTGCTATTACTAGATGTTGTCTAAGCTGCTATTACGTTAGATTTCTTACTAGAGGTAAGGCAGAGTTTTAGACTATATAAAACTAATTTTAAAGTTATAGTCTTTACTACTGTTATTAAACTTAAAGAAGCTGTGTAGCAGTAGTAACTTCTAGCAATTTAACAGTATTAGAAAGGTATTAACTATATTACTTTCTCTCTACTTAATATTAAAGAACTTAGTATAGTTCTTGTACTTAGTAAGAACAGGGTCTTATATAAGTTACTTCTCCTCTACCTTAAGGTTAGACTATAATTAGATAGATCTCTAGTTAATCTATTATTAGATTAGTTTACAATAGATGCTGAACTAAATAGTACCTATAGCCTAGTAGGTTCTTGTAATAGAGTCTTCTAACACCTAAGCGTATTAGAAGGCTGTTTTAATATCCTTAATCTACTAGTCTACTTACTATAGGGATAGAGCTTTACTCTTTGTACCTAGCTTAGGTTTAGGTTAAATGTTGTTTCACACTTAAATAATCTTTCTAGCCTTATTAAACGCTAGCTAGTTAGGTTCTAACTAGTTTCTGCCCTTAGTTAAGCCTAGGGCTTATAAGGCTTAGTTAATCTAGTTCCTCTAGATAGCAAATTTAGCTTTAGTAGCTCTAGTAAGCTCTACCTTAAAAAGATTCTTAAGAAGTTACTTAATAAATAAAGGCTAGCCTGTAGTTAAGATAGCTACAGGTTCTACTCTAGGCGCCCTTATAGCAGCTAGAGGGTCTGCATTTAAGCTAGTTACTAGGTTTATCTAACTTAGATAGGATAGCGTATCTATTAGAAGGCTAGTAGAGCTAAGAGCCTATTTGTCTCCTAATTTAGTAGGACCTAACGCTTAGTTGTTACATATACTAGGCGTTGTTATAACCTAGGGCATACCTAGTAGTAATAAGTTTACTACTATATTGTGTATAGGATACCCCTAAGTATCTGTTAGGTTGCTACTAGGGCTAGGCTGTTGCAAGCCTAGTGCGTTATTATTACTAGCAGCATATTAGCAATGTTAATTTCTAACTATTATAATAGGTATAGAAAAAATTAGAGATCTCTTAACTGCCTCTTCTAAGAAGGAGTATAAAGGATTTAAATTGTAAGGGCACTACAGGCAGGCAAGAGATAGGATAAAATATATAGTATTAGATAACATAAAAGATAAATCCTTAGAAGTTAAGCCTTTAAGGATTTAGAGGAATATATATGTATTATATAGGCTCTAAGAAGTAACTGTAGTTGCCCTAAGGTGTTCCTAAGAGTTAGTATACCTAAGGTAGAAAGCCTCTAACAGAATTAGTCTTAGTATACATATTTATCTTAGAGATTCTAGGTGTTGTCCTAAGCAGATAGGTAGTAGAGAACTGTAATAAATAACTGTAATAACTTTACCTTATACGCAGTAAGCTTCTGTATTAGATCTAAGATAGTTATATAGTTAAATAAGAAACCTTAACTCTTACCTGTTCTTAAATAGTACTTAGATAGTTTTATAGTACCTATTTCTACAGCTACCTTTATAACTCTAAGCTATATTAAGTTATTAGCTTAACTAAAGTTGTTACTAACCTTATAGATTATATAATCTAGGTAATTAAACAGTTAGTTCTACATATTCTAGATAAATAGAATTTGTAGCCTTTAAGTCCTACTTAGAGGATTAGTTACTTTTTTTAATTATTATAGTATTTTTATAACAGCCTATAGGTACTGCTACTTAGTTACTGTAAGTTTAAGTTTCTTAAGGTCTTTAAAATTAGCTTCTAGTTCCTTAATATAAGTAGAAGTATATTCTTTGTAACTAGTAGCCTTAAGTATTATTTCTTGCTCTAGCTATTTATTAATATAAGGCTAGAGCTTAAGTGTAAACTTATATATATTATATATACAGTTCTACCTAGTCTTAATATCTTAGATAGCTAAAAGTTGTTAATTTACTAGTAAATTACTCTGTAGTGTAAGAAATCTCTTAAAATATTGTAGTAAAATGTCTATTGTAATATAGACAGCTTAGATCTATATAGCACTTAGAATATAATAAAAATATATAATAAAGAAGAAATACCTTACAGAGAGAGTTTAGAACAGACTTGTTCTTAGTAATACCTTATATATAATATCTCTGTAGTCTTTCTACATTCTCTATGTCTTCTAGTATATTAAGCCTAAGATGTAGTATAATATCTTGCATAACAAGGTTTATAATATATACAACATAAGAGATAGTATTTTCTTCTTTGTTCTAAGTAATATTATACTCTTCTAGCAATTCTTATAAGAACTGTGTTAAGGTGCTGTTATTACTTATATTATTCTAATAAACACCTAATAAAAATCTTAATAGTATAGTTCTCTGTAGAAATTAGAGAACTTACTATGCTATAGAGAAGCTAGTATATTTTCTACGTATTAGAATAAAGTCTGAAAGAACTTCCTATAGTTTCTTGCTCTTGTTAATAAAGTAGCCCTTAATAGCTAGGAAACCTAGGTAATTACTTACTGTCTAGACGTCTAATATAATAGACAGTTTAGTACTTAATCTAAGATTCTAGAGAAGTCTGTCTTTAGCAGCCTGAAACTAAGCTTAGAATATCTAGCTAAATTTAAAATAGGTAATTATTACAGCCTCTAGCCTAAGGAAGTAGATAGAATATTAGAAAGAAAGATGCTTAACGACTTAAAAAGAGATGTTGTTGTAACAGTCTAGGCAAGGCCTAGTAAAAGATATCTATTTCTTAACTACTTTGCTAAAGAGGCAGAGATAAGAAAACTAAATTAACTAGTTGTTTAGATGAATAAAGAATATACTAGCTTAGAAGACTAAGCTAAATAAGAGGCTAGCCTAACGCTCTAAACCCTTAAGCTTTTCTCTAAGCTAGATAGGGCTAGACTCTTATAGTTGTTTTTAATAATAAAGTAAACAAGCTCTTCTTTTAAAGCTAGATAAGAGTATTATAGAATAGTAGAAGACTAATTATAGTTTCTTTAGTGTGTAGTGCGTAGATATAATTAGAGGTCTAGTATAGTATAAGTAGGACTTTTAGTTTCTTTACAGGCTTAAGTTTTAAGGTGCAAAAGTAGGTACTTTGTTCTAACAGCTTTTATAGCTAGGTACTAGAGTACTTAGCTATAGTTATTATAGTAAACGTGTAAGTAACTATCTTCTATCTAAATAGCTTCTTTATAGTACTTCTAGACTTTACTATAGTAAGATAGAGTATCCTAATTTAGTTTTCTACTAGTAGGATTACTTTTCTATATTATGCTTCTCTACTACTTATTATAGGCTGTAAACTACCCTTTGTAATCTAGGTCTGTAGAACGTAGCTGCTTAGGAAGAGATACTAGACTTAGAAAAGCACTTTTAACAAGTTAATAATCTAGAAAGGTATAGAATAAAAGAATTTTAAGTAGGCTAGAGTAAGAAGACCCTAGGTTTAGAGATAGTAATGCTATATATATAATAAAAAGCTATAAGAAATTTATGTAACAAGCTTAGAAGTAAAAAAGATAAATAAATTACTTTATAAAAGGCTTTATAGAAGAGAAAGCTATAACTCTAGAAATATAATATCTAAAGAAAGCGCTAGTATTTATCTGCAGAATAAGAGCTAACTACAGATTTAATTTACTATACTAAGTTATTAGTTTAGTAGAGATAAGGAATTTTAAAGATATAGATGTCTTACAAGCCTATACAATAGGTATTAAATATATTAATTAGCTATAATACTAGGCTATAATACTAGAAGCACATCTAATCTTAGTTACTCTCTATCTCTATCTTTTTATTATTATTATCTGCCTTATCTGCCTAATCTGCCTTATCTGCCTTATCTATTACCTAGTAGAACTGCTTCTTAGTCTTATACTTATTTAGTATAGACTAACAGTACTCTTTAAGGTTAGTATTAAATTCTTTAATCTTCTTCTTATACTTATCTTTATTAGAAGCTGTAATATACAGGCAGTAGCCTATAAGCTAAATATTACTGTCTATTCTATCTAGAAGAAGTAGAGAATTAGTTTCCCTAATATAATTAGTAAGTAGATATAATAATAGGATGTAATAACTTACTTCTAGTTGTTATTAGTTATAATTACTATACTCTTTAGTAATATCTAATCTTAGAAGGTAATCTACTCTTCTTTCTTGTTCTTACTTTTACGCTAGTAAATAGGTACAGCGTGCTATAGGGTATAGTAGAGGCAGGATAGAGGCTGCACGAACTAGTAGTAGGTATAGGGTAGAGGCTGCACAGACTAGTAGTAGAGGTAGGTGTAGAGTAGGCTCTACACGTAGTAGAGGCAGGATAGAGGCTGCATTAACTAGTAGTTGGAGTTAGGTAGAATAGAGGGTACCTAACTGTAATAATTATACGTAACATTACTTAGATCTAATCTAACTGCCTAGATATCTTAGATAAGCTAAGAATTAATCTAATCTAACTAGCTAGATCTCTCTTAGATGTCTCTTAGATTACTTAGATCTCTTAGATAAGTTAAGAATTAATCTAATCTAACTAGTATTCCTCCTAGATAAGCTAGATCCCTCTATTACCTAATGTACTTAACTCCTACTCCTACTATATATAGAGCCTATTCTACACCTACCTCTACTACATGTAGGGCTTACCCTATATCTACTCCTACTATATATAGAGCCTATCTAACTCTAACCCTCTTAGTAAGAGGTTAGCGTAGGTAGGTGCTAGGTAGGGGTAGAGTACCTTACGTAACGTACCTAACCCCTACCTAGACTATACCTATTTACTAGCCTACTTACTCTTAAAAGTGTTACTTATAAGCTTCTAAAGACTCTGCTTATACTCTTGCTAAAGTAGCTTCTTAAGCACGCTGCCTTTAGAAAAGAGCTGTTTTTTGCCTTAGCCTTAGGTTTAGAGAGTAGTGCTAGTTGCTAGCTTATCTATAGTAACTTCTCTACAGTTACTAAGAGCTATCTAGTGTGTACAAAGATTAATTTTATACTCTAAACTATTTAACTTCTTATAGACAGCTTCTAGCTTGTTTTAAAGCTACTTAGCTATCTAGAGTTAGTATACGTTTGTAATAAAAAGCTATAATAACTTACTACTAGTACTTAACTTAAAGCGTTGCTAAGCAATATCTTCTTTAGTCTTAGCTACTATTATAGCTTATATTTTAAAACCTACTAACTTATAAGCTAGTAATTATTATAACTTTGTTCTAGCATAGAATTTTACTAACTAGTTAGCATCTTCTACCTTCCTAATAGCTAACCTCTCTTTAGTAAGGCTTGTAGCTCTGTCTCTCTGCTAAATTACGTAGGTACTATTACTAAGTTTACCTTTAAACAGGACTGTAGTGCTAATCTTCTAGCTTGTAGATTTAGGATAGCCTTAGAAGTTAAGGATATAATTAATCCTATTATCTTAAGAGTAGAAACCCTGGTATTACTAGCGCTAACTGTTATAATAGGCTGTAATAACTACTTAGATAAGCTTATCCTACTTTTTA
Organism: Ascochyta viciae-villosae; assembly: GCA_004335205.1. Lineage (NCBI taxonomy): Eukaryota > Fungi > Ascomycota > Dothideomycetes > Pleosporales > Didymellaceae > Ascochyta > Ascochyta viciae-villosae. The sequence goes on along the minus strand of SATZ01000418.1, from coordinate 13,873 downwards.
GCAGTAAAGCTAGGTAGTATATAAGTGCCTTTAGTAATTACTAAAGTTGTTATCTCTTCTTTCTTCTTCTTCTTAATATTTTTAGGCTTAAGATCTATAGTACTAATTATAATAGAGGCCTGTAATAACATAGTACTTATATAGAAAAAGTAGAGTAGTATAGTAGTGTAAGAGTGTAGTAATATTAGTAGTTATGTTATAGTGTAGGTAAGCTCTAGGTAAGTATATTTTAGTAGATAGCACGTAATTAAGCCCTTTTAATCCTACTAGCACTAATATAATAGAATTTTTTTATAATAGTTATAATATTGCGTATATAGCTCTAATCTTAATACACTTAGTATTAAAAGAATAGGTATAGCGTCTTTCTACTACCTATAAGTTTCTATAGATTATTATTCTAGTCTTCTTTATATATAAGCGTTGTAAGTTCCCCTTATATGCGCTAGATTTTAGTATTCTTATACTAGGTAGTAGCTCTACTAGGTGCAAACCTAAATATAAATATTAAAATTTGCTTAGTGCTGTAAACTACTGCAGATTAGTAAATGTTTATTTTATTAAGATAAGAATAGAATAAGACAACTTCTTACGTTTAGCTCTATAAGCTAATAAGTTATTATAGATTTCTATTATAGACTTAGAAATCTAGCACGCTGCTAATAGATATACTAGATTTAAGTACTTATAATATAATAATCCCTAGTAGTATATAGACCTCTATATGTATATAAACTAATTTAACTATTAATAAGTTCTACTTTTACCTTTCTTAACTTATATCTACACTTCTCTTCTATAACTACACTACTGCAGACGATTATACTGTAATAACTCTTCTACACTAGCTCTCTATTATTACAGCCTTCTATTATAGTTACTAGTATAGCAACTTTAGGTTGTAAGAATAAAGCAAAGCTAACCTAAGGTAGAGGTAATACTAGGACTAGTAGTAAAGTACCTAGAAAAGCCCTTGCTGCTAAGGCTACTTGCAAGGCGCCTGCTGTAATACCTATAACAATTAGAGCTAAGCGCTGTAATAAGGCTAGCAGTAAGTTATTACAGTCTTTTATTACGTTTAGTTACTAATTCTACTATAGCTATTACACTTTAAAAAATATCTGTTAATACTAGAAGTCTACTAACAAGATAATTTCTAAGTTAGTATTCTTATACCTAGTTTGTAAAATTGCATAAGACTTCTAGAGTAGTTTACAGTTTTGACCTATAGCCCTAGAAGCTATATAAGAAGCTACAGAATCTTTTCTTATTAGTATCTTTAAAGGTATATAAAATCTCTATATAAGGAAAATACAGCTAATATAAATAGATATTAACTTAAATACTATTTATACTAAGTAGGTAACTATAATAAGTAAGAATAAGTTTCTAGCTAGGTAATACTATAAAAGGCTTCTTGCTAGAACTCTCTAATTATTTAGATATACTAAATTAGTTTATACTTATAGATAGAGACTCTAGTTTCTTATATAATTAGATTGTTTAATATATACACTTGTATATAATCTATAATTTATTTAGTTTAGAAAGGCATAACAAAGAGAGGTATATAGTAAAAAGCACTAACTAAAACAAGCCTAATCTAAAACAAGCCTAATCTTTCTGCTTATAGCACTAAAATTGTAACATATATATTGCAACAAAAGTTTCTTAAGAACCTAGTAAACGCATTCTATGTAATACTAGAGCTAGAGTAACTTAGTAAGTTAAACGTTAAGTAACTCCTAATAAATCTAAGAGTTAACAGCATACCTTAGTAGGTAGGTAAGACTTAATATCTACCTACTAGTTAGGGACTAGAATCTCTAGATTTATAGGTTAGTAGGTTAAGAGGTTAGCATCTACTAACTGTAGGCAACAACCTCTTAACTAGAAAACACTAGCCTATTTTATAAGAAGGGCCTAATAACCTAGCTATAAGACCTTAACTCTGCGCCTATAACATTATACACATTAACCTCTTTAACTGCTCTAAGCAACATATTATTTAAAAGAATTCCTAACAAGAGATACTAGCTTCCTTTACATGCTCTAAGCCCTAGAAAAACACTAAGACCTAGACCTCTCTAATACTAGCAGTATAAAAGCATGCCCTAAGTATACCTACTTAGTACTATTGTGCCTATTAATAATAAGGCTCTATGTTATAAATGTAGTTATAATTACATATAACCTCTTCTTGTTAATAGTATCCTCTACTACTAGTTTAATATTAATAAAGTAATAAGAGTATATATATTTAGTTAGCGCGTCTTATTAGCGCTTGCTTTAACAACACTAGAGCAGGCTACCTAAGCTATAAGATAGAATAGGACTATTCTAGGTATTCTTTTTACAGGCTTCTTTAAAGGAGTAGCTTTACTAGTCTTTAGAGAAGTAGAAACTATATAAGGTATAGAGTAGCTTAGGTTATTGCTTATAAAGTAGTTAATAGTTAGTTATTAATAACAGAGTTATTATAAGTGTAAATAAATAGTACTACTGCAAGTCTAGAGTCTGTAGAATAATAATAGATAGACATTGTTATTTAGAAGAATTAACTTCTAAAGAGTATAAAGCAATACTATAGCTGTAATTACTGTTGTTTATAGCACTGTTGCAAATGTATTAAACAGGTTTCCTCCTAAAATCTAGCTATAAAATTAAGACACAAAACAGCTAAGAGCTAGAGTATATAATCTATAATTACTACTGTAATAAATATGTGTAATAAATCTTTAAACTCTGCACTCTAAATTAAAAGTAAAGAAGTAGCTTCTTAGGTATATATATACTATTATATAATATACCTAACCTCTACTACTAGTCTGTGCAGCCTCTACTCTACCTCTACTACTAGTCTATATAGCTTCTACTCTACACCTACTCTTACTATATATAGATCTTACTCTATACCTACCTCTACTATATATAGACTCTGCTCTATACCTACTTCTACTATATATAGACTCTACCTAGCTCTAACCCTCTTAGCAGGACGTTAGCGTAGGTAGAGGCTAGGTAGAGCTAGAGTACCTTACGTAATGTACCTAACCTCTACCTAGGCTGTACCTATTTGCTAGCGTACTGCTGCCTTACTACCTACTTTCTAAACAATTAAACACCTATACTGTATATAGTTAGTAAGGAATAATACGCACTTAATAGAATACTTACTATCTATCTACAAAGTCCTAAGTCTAGAGTAAATAATAACTAACTATATAATAAAGGCATAGCTAACACTACGTAATTAGCAGATAGACTCTTATAATAGAATAAATCTAAGTATAGAGTAATAACGAATATTATTATAGTAAGCTACCTATATATAGCATATTGCTTAGAGCCTATTTACGTAGAAAAAGAACAACTTTTAAGCACTAACTAGATACTCTATAGAGTACCTCTTAGGTAAAAGTAATGCTATATCTAACTAAACTGCTATAGTAGTTAAGTAAACAGTCTACGCCTCTAATAACTGCAGTTATTTAGAATAAAAGTTATAATACCTCTATACAGCTTGCAGATAAAGAGCTTAGACACTTAAGTAACCTATAGAGGACAAGTTATTATATTAAACTAGCCTAGAGTAGTATATTACTATACCTAATACTAGCTCTTAGGTAGTAATAGTCTCTAGACTTAGAGTAGTAGTATTTTACAGAGACTATAGCATAGTAATATGTACTCTATAGAGAAAACCTACTATAATTACTAAATAGTTTATTCTATATCTTTTATTACTATACTCTTAAAGGTTAAAGCTACTAGATTACAGGTACTAGATTCTTAAGAGGACTAGAGTAAGGCTGCAGATACCTTATAGAGTAGTACTAGCTAAATACTAATTTAGTAATCTACTAAACTATTACTTAACTCTCTAATAGTTCTAACTATAGGTTTTACAGTTAATAATCCTAAGAAATCTACAGGTAAGGTTACCTAGTAAGTAGTAAACTAGTGCTAGTTATACTCTATAAAGAGTTATTTGTACTAATATAACTAATAGATTTAAGCACCTACTAATAAGTAAACTAGCTTTCTTCTAACTATTCTCCTCTTATATTAGAGGTTCTTTTAGAGTTTAAACTAGCAAGTATTAATATATAGAGTTTAGTAGTCTAGAACAGACTATAAGAAGAGAAGAGGCTATTATTAGAAGCTTTCTACTTTAGGTATACTAACTTTTAGAAATACCTTAGAGTAACTATAGTTACCTCTTAGAGCCTATATACACGTATATATTCTTCTAAATCCTTAGAGGCTTAACTTCTAAGAATTTGTCTCTTATTTTATTTAATACTATACGTTTTTATTCTATCTCTCTTACCTGCCTGCAGTACTCTTATACTAAGACTATTAATAGAGTTTGCTTAAGGTTGTGTTGCTACTGCCTAAATACCTTAATAATTACAGCTAATTCCCTGTGATAGGTATACTATCTATTTAATAGACTTTAGAACGTCCTGCTTTAGAATGCTACTAGCTTCTAGTATTATTCTATTAGTACTCCTAGCAATTGTAGTTACATTAATATAGTAGTTATAGCAAAGTTTAACATATTAGTAAAGACTGTAATTAGCTTATTATAGTTAAAGTACTGTAGTATAAGAGCTTTAGTAAACTTCTTCCTAATAGTAAGAAAGGCCTAGTATACTTCTTCTAGCTAACTCTATAGTTTATACTATCTTATTAGGCCTTTATAGGTTTTTACTAGCGTTTTCTTCTCCTCTTTTATTATAGTAGAGCCTCTTAGCTCTAATTCTAGCCTCTTAATAGAGGCTATATAGTCTACTAACAGGTATATAATTCTAGAGTATTTAAAGATAAATCTTTAATAGAAATTAGCAAAGCTAAGAAACACTTAGATATTCTTATATCTCTTAGGCTCTAGCTACTCTTAAATTATTTGTATATAGATAGGATCTATAACTACTCTGCTAAGTGTAATAATAAAGCCTAGGAGCTTATTTCACTTTATAATAAATAAGCACTTGTTTACCTTACAGAATAAGCTCTATTTAACAACTTAATCTAGAATCTCCTTAATATAATCTTTATAATCCTACTTATACTCTAGGTATTTAAGGATATTATCTAGGTAAAATTTAAAGGTATAGTTAATAAGACCCCCTAGAGGTTTCTAAATATAGAATTAGAATATTACTAGAGAGTTTACTAACCTAAAAAGCACAACTAGGTATTTATAATAACTAGACCTAGTTTCAAAAGCTATTTTCTACTTATTACCTTTCTTTATCTAAAGCCTATAGTATATATTACTTAGATCTAGTTTAGAGAAGATAGCAGCTTTTAATAGCCTATTTAGCATGTTATTTATAAGAAGATTAGAACACTAGTTCTTAATAGTAAACTTATTAAGGCTCTTATAGTCTATATAAAGTTAGAGTGTACTATTAGCCTTTAGTACAAACAGAATAGGTACTTTAGTAAGAGACTTACTTAGATATATCTAACCTTTCTTCTGCGCTGTATTAAGATAGGCCTGTAGTATTTCTAGCTCCTTTCTAGAGAGGTTATAGATAGGCATGTTTAGTATCTTACTCTCTAGCTAAATATTAATACAGTAATTATAATCTTTATATAATGCTAATGTACTAGACTAGTGCTTACTAAATTTAAACTACTTATAGTGCGATTTTAAAAGAATATACTTAAGCTTCTCTAGGTTTAGTTTCTTATCTGTAGAGTTACCTAAAGAATAGTTTTTTTTACTATTTAGAAGGACTTAGGTTATACCTATAAGTAGCATTCTAGAGTGTTAAGAAAGCGTCTAGATAATACTTACTACTATGCGCTTCCTTATAGCTTTAGAGAGCTGTAATACATCTAGGTACTATATAATATAATATTAAAGGTAGTCTATAACTTCTAGTAGTTTATTCTAGAGCTAGAAGAGTTTCTTATTATAGAAGTATTCTATATCTAAGGCAGTATCTCTACTTAGCCTTAAGGCTAGTAGTAGTCTACTACCTTCCTAGTTACTTTCTAACAGGGTGTTAATTGCCTCCTCTAGGACCTAGTAGACTAGGTTACCTAGGTATATAACGTACGCCTTCTCTCCTAGTTCTATAGAGTATAATAGGTTTTATATTATAGTAATATACACTCTCTCTATATTATTAGAGAACTACTTATATATACCTTTAGAGAATCGCATATATAGATTAGTAGATACTAACTATAAGTAGCCTAGTACTAGGTTATACCTCTTAAAGGTAGCTAACTAGAACTTCTACAGACCTATAGATTTACCTCTACTATTACTATTTAAATTATTAATAGTAAGATTATGGAGTTATTAGATGTCTACATAGTTTCTATTAAGAAATACACCTACTAGCCTTTAATAGAATAATTTATATTCTAAGTAGAGATTATCTACTACTTACTAACTAATAAGATTTAGCTCTGCTTCTAAGTTATAGAGAGCTTAGAGTAATATTAGAAACCTATAAGAGTTCTAGAGGAATACTATAACTATAACATAGGTATATTTCCTCTTAGTTTTAGGCCCTAGTTATAGTTAGAATAAGTTAGTAACTAGAGCTTCTCTTTTCCTAACTCTCCTATTAACTAGAAGTTTCTATTACTACTTCTCTTATAGTAGGAATTATAGCTTCTATAGTTTTTCTAGTAGCTCTTTTAGTTACTCTAGTCTTTATTTTAGTTCTAGCTATTATTACTGTTATTAGACTAGGTAGCTACTAGAGTGCTATTGCTCTAGCTATAGGAGAGTATGCCTCTACAGCTAGCATACCTCTTATTTCTCTTCTAATTAGAAGATGTAGTATACTTCTTACTATAGTTAGTGTTATTACTCTTATAAGTAACTATAGAGTAAGCTGCTATCTCTATATTATAAAGAGCTTGTTTAAACTTATACTATTACTAGATATTATCTAGACTACTGTTACGCTATATCTTCTATTAGAGATAAAGTAGAGTTTTAGACAATATAAAAGTAATTTTAAAGTTATAATTATTAGTACTATTATTAAACTTAAAGAAGCTGTATAGCAGCAGTTATTTCTAGTATTTTAATAGTATTAGGAAGGTGTTAACTATATTGCCTTTTCTTTCCTTAATATTAAAGAACTTAGTAAAGTTCTTATACTTAGTAAGAATAAGGTGTTATATAAAGTACTTCTCTTCTACCTTAAGGTTAGACTATAACTAGATAGATTCTTAGTTAATCTATTATTAGATTAGTTTACAATAGGTGCTAAACTAAATAGTACCTATAGCGTAGTAGGTTCTTATAATAGAGTCTTTTAGTACTTAAGCATATTAGAAGGCTGTTTTAATATCCTAAATCTACTAGTCTACTAACTATAAAAACAGAGCTCTACTCTTAGTACCTAGCTTAGGTTTAGGTTAAATGTTGTTTAATACTTAGATAATCTTTCTAGCCTAATTACACACTAGCTGTTTAGGTTCTAACTAGTTTCTGCTCTTAGCTAAGCCTAGAGCTTATAAGGCTTAATTAATCTAGTTTCTTTAGATAGCTAGTTTAGCCTTAGTAGCTTTAGTAGGCTCTGCCTTAAAAAGGATTTTAAGGAGTTACTTAATAAATAAAGGCTAGTCTGTAGTTAGGATAGCTATAGGTTCTACTCTAAGCGCCTTAATAGCAGCTTAAAGGTTTGTATTTAAACTAGTTACTAGGTTTATCTAACTTAAATAGAATACTATATCTGTTTAAAGACTAGTAGAGTGTAAGGTAGACTTTACAAGCACAAAAGGAAGCGATCTAGAAAGCTAATATATTTAAGAAGGAGTAAATAAAATAGCAGACAGAGAGCTACAAGAGGGCAGAGATAGCTACCTACTTATAGTAGGTAGTCCTAGGCTCCTAGGCTAGAAGTAGAAGGAGGCCTATACTCTAAAAGTAAAGTAAAAGTCAGCAGGATAGATTCTGCTAAGTTAGATAAGCACTACTAGTAGGTTGTGCTATCTAACTATAGCAGAAGTCCTAATACGTGCCCCCCCCTTGCAAATAAGCAAAAGTCCTCTAAGCTAATCTAATCTATAGGTGCTGTATAGCTGCTAGTAACTAGGGGAGAGAAGTAGAAAGAGAAGGGAATATAAAAGCAAATAGTACAGTAGTTAAGAACTGTAGAGAAAACCTAGCAGCAGTTAACATAGAATTAAGGTTTATAGTTTATATAGCGCTGTATATATCTCTCTAGATTCCTATATAAAAAACTAACCTCTAAGATTTTTTCTACTGTATAAACCTTATAATGCAAAAGTTGTGCCTAAAGTTGTTTAGAACTTATATAAGAAGAGCAAGTAAGCTTAACAGCAATCTTGCCTAGCTTAACAGAGGTTTAACTAATCTAAGCTAGTAACAGCTAGGTTAGGTGTGCTTTAATAGTAGAATTAGTTTAGTTATAGTATCTTAAGGGTAATATATAGGTGTTAAGGTAGCATATAGTCTTTGCTAAAAGGCAGGGGAACACTGTTATTAACGTGCTAAAAGTAGCCTAATATTATACTAAACCTTAAGCAAGTTTTTAATTGTAGTGTCTTAAAGGCAATATATAGGTGTTAATATAGCGTGTAGTCTTTACTAAAAGGTAGGGGAACGCTGTTATTAATGTGCTAAAAGTAGCCTAATATAATGCTAAACTAGAGTAATCCTGCATAGAGGTATAATAACTTACTATTTGTAGTTGCTAAGGTTTCTAAAATAGTTACTAATAAAGGCGTCTTTAGTTTATAGGGCCTAGTTTACAGGCATCTTAAGACTAGGGGGCTTTAGCTTGTCTAGATTCTTATAGTAATATAAGAACGCGTTATAGTGTTTAAGGTGTTATTTAGCAGGTTCCTATATTAGCAATAGGTTATTAGACTACTTAATTAGATACTCCTAGGTGCCTTAGTGCCTACAGCAGTTAATAAACTTATTAACAAACTACTCTTGTGTAATATTGCCCTAATTATTAACAATATCTACAGGTTCTAGTTTAGAGGTAGCTTAATCTAGTAGCCTGTCCTAAGGCGCTTCTTAGAGCAAATTAGGATAGAACACTAGAAATATACCTTTTAAAATTATTTGCTTAGGTAGCTAGAGTTTATAAGCAGCTCTGTTGTAAATAACCTAAGTAACTAGATACAGCCTAGCGTATTTATAATTAAGCTTTTTTAAGGGTTAAGCAGTGCTCTAGTTCTAGGTTAATACCTAAACTAAGTCTCTAATATTGTATTTTAGTATTTGTTGTTAGTAGGCGTTAGCCTGTGTTTATTACTCTTATTATGCCTAGGTTAGCTAAATCTTTAGGTATTCTAAAAGATTAGCATAGGTTTAAAGGATCTTATCTGCTCTTAGGATTTAATCTTTAGCATCCCTAAAAAGCAACTTAGTGTTTAAATAGTCTTTGCTAGGGTAAATCCTGCTGCGTAGGTAATAGCTAAGATCTACAAAGAAGGGAGTAAGACTAGTAGAAAAGTTAACAGTGTTATTAACCTAGAACTCTGCTAAGTACAGCTATACTACCTAGTTGTCTTGTGTATAATTAATGTATTTGTAAAGATAAATTTTAATACTCTAATTAGCGTGTTCTGTTTAGCTATCTGTCTAGAGGTAATAGGTAGTAGACAGTTTAGCTTAAATATTAAGGCGCTTACAGACGCATTTCTAGAATTTGTTAACAAATAAAGTACTATAATTAGATATAATAGTGCAGAGCAATCTATGCAGGCAAAAGATTTGTATAAAGTAGTAGGTAAATTCCTTTAATAAGCAGCTAACTAAGAGAAAGAAGTGCTGTTGTTTAGTAAGTTAATTAACTACTACTAGAAGATTAGTGTAAATTTGTCTGTTAAGTATAGAAGGTAGCAGGTCTTAAATATAATCTATAGAAATGTCTGCCTATTATATGTTAGGTATAGGCATAGATTAAAGGTAGCTATTATATACTTCTCTAGAAGGTTAGGCGCGTTTACACACTATGCAGGACTAGCAGTACTTCTTAATTAACTGCGTAAGACTAGGCTAGTAGTACTAATAAATTATTAAGTAAAATGTAGCTCTAGTTTTCTTATAGCTAGCAATCTTATAATTATAGCAAAGGTTAAAAATTTAGCAGCAGAGGCAGGCGTCTAGTAGTATGTATAGGCGCGTTTTGTTAACAAATAATTATTAGTAATCCCCCTCTCTAGTAGTGTAACAGTCTAAGAGTAAAATATAGTAACTGTTCTTCTAGAACTATAAGCTAAGCTTACAGTTACCTTAATCTAAGGCAGTAAATATCTTTTAAGCAGCAGGGTTAGTAGTATAGGCTTTATTAAGCATTTCTTCTATTAAGCGCAGGTCTTCTAAATAAGGGGGCAGTTCTAATGTTACTGTTCTATTAATATTGTTAATAGGCTCTTTGTTGTCTATATTAGAGTTAGGCGCTAGGCTTTAGGTAGTACAGAGTTAAGCTACTGCTTAAGTATCTAGGGCAATAAATAAGGAATTCTGTTTAGGGGAGAGTAATAAGGCCTGCAGAGTAGCCTAAATTGCAGGTGCTATACTAAGAGAGAGGTGTTTTAATTATAAAATAATCTAATAAGTATTAATAAGTCTTGTATTGTTTTTGTCTTTAGGAACGTTCTAGGTCTACTAGCTAAGGGCGTCTACTTTGCTATTTATCTCTTCTAGTGCGTAAATAATCTTAAAGTTAAATTAAGAGAGAAAAAGTAACTAGCAGGCTTGCCTTTAATTAAGTTTCTTAGTAGTTATAAACGTTTCTAGGTTCTTATAATTAGTTATAACCTAGATTAGGTATAGAGAGCCTATAAGTTTAGGCTTCTATTCTTTAAATGCTTAAATAATAGCTATTAGTTCTATGTTGTAGATATTGTAATTATATTTAGTAGGAGAGTGTTTTTTTAAGAAGAATGCTATAGGTTATAGAGCACCTTTAGCATTACGTTGTTTTATAACTCTACTAGTAGCCTACTTAGAAGAGTTAGTAGAAACAAAGATTAGCTAACTAGGGTTAAAATACTGTAAGACTAAGTTAACTGTAAAAGCTTTCTTTAGTTAGGCAAAAGCGTTAATATAGGCCTGTATAGGTTTAAATTTTTTATACTGTACTGTGCAATAGAGCTTATTAGGGTCTTTTTATAATAGTTTAGTAATAACAGTAGACTTAATAGCTTATATAAGCAGAAGAGTAATAGAAGAGTAGCTCTAGATAAATTGTTAATAAAATCTAGTAAATCTAAGAAATAAAAGAATATTAGGCACTGTTTAGGGCATCTCCTATTCTTAAATAGCCAAAATCTTGTTAGGGTCTATTTGTACGCCTTAATTTGTAATAATTATACTAAGAAACTTAACTTAGTTCTTATAGAATTTAGACTTCTTAGGGTTAACATAGAATCTACGTTCCTTAAGGTAGCTAAGAACTTATTTAATATACGCTTTATATTCCTAAAGAGTGTTAGAATATACTAATACATTATCTAGATAAGTAGTATAGAATTAGTCTAAGTATTTAAAAAGTGCTTTGTTAATAGCGCGTTAAAATGTTATAGGAGCGTTGTATAGACTAAAAGGTATAACTTTATACTAATAGGTGCCCTTTTAAGTAGAGAATACAGTAAGCTATTCTAAGCTAGGTTTTATACAAATTTAATAGAAAGTATAAATAACATTAAACTTTAAGAAGAACTTAGCTTTGTTAAGGTGTACTATAGTCTCTTAAAAAAAAGAAATAGGGTAGTAGTCTTTAACTGTAGCTTTATTTAATTCTTAATAATCTGTATATACACGCAGGCTACTGCCTAGCTTAGCTATAATAAGGAGATTATTTTAAGCTAGGGAGTTGCAGCACTTAATAAATCCTCTAGACTTGTTTTCCTTAATATAATATTTAATAGCCTTTATTTGTTGTCCTAAAAAAGGTTAAAGGCAGTAGTTAAGCAGGTCTGCACCTAGTTTAAGTTTAATTTTGTAGTTATAATTGCTATAATTAGGCAGTGTTTTAGCTGTAGCTTAGTTAAAAGTAGGAATAAAGTTAGTATATTCCTCTAATTCTTCTGCAGTAAGTAAGTTAGAGAGTAGGGGGTCTTTTAGGGGCTAGAAAAATTTATTAAAGTTATTATTAGCTAAAGCTCTTCTAGTAGTAGTAGTATCTAATTGTTAAATAACAAAGACTAGATGCCTAGGTCTTTTACTATAGAGACAAATAGCCTTAGCTAAAACTAAGCGTAGGTTAACTAATTTATTAGTGTATATTACTACGCTAGTAGGGCTAAGTTTAGGTTAGGTAGATCTTCTATTTTAGAGTTTGCCTAAACTAGACTGTAATAATTATAAAAGCTTAGTGTCTAACTTAGAGCTCTTATACAGTAATAGGGGAGTTTAAGATATAGTATTACAGTGTCTAGAGCAATATTTATTGCTAAAACAGATAGAGTAGTTACACTATAAGACTAAGGGATTATAAATAGCCTTCTAGCAGAATCCTAAGATAAGTTAAAAGGATCTGTAATTATTTATAATATAGGCTCTAGTGTGTTCTAAGTAAGAGCCTAATTAGAGGTAAAACTTAGTATAGTAGGTAATAGTCTTAGAGGGTTAACTATTATATCCTTAGTAGATAATTAGAGTAGCTAAAGGAATAAGGTAAAGAGCCTTAGTGTGTTCTAGAAATCTGTATAATATAAAGCTAGAATTAGCTCTATTGTTAGCTAAAGCGTAGATCCTGTGTAGAGTATTATTGTTGCGTTCTAAGAAAGCTAGAAAGGTAAGTTAGTTATAATATTGTAGGCTGTCTTTAGTTTAGTTCTATTTGCTACTAGCTTTTTAAAGTATAGTATTAGCCTCTGCTAAACCTAACTAAGGAGAAAACAGGTTCTTAGAGTGCACTTATTAGTAAACTAACCTTAAGTAGTAACTTAAACTTAAGGGCTCTAGTTTTCTAACTTAGAGGTAGAGTTATTATCTAAGGACTTAAAAAATTTGTCCTTAGTGTTATCTCTTAGGTTGTCTAAAGTAGCTTTATATTAGTTTGTTAGTTTATCCTAGAGAACAGCTAAAGATAGTGCTTTAGGCTTTAGTAGTTCTAGACATTAGTTAGACTTATAGCCCTTAAGTCTACAGTTAAAATAAGTAAACTTGTTAGAGAGGTTAGAAGAGTAGTCCTTAGGGCAGTAAGAGTAAGTATTCTTAGCCTTAGGAGCAGATATAGGTTAAGCTAGAATAGCAGTAGTAGGTAGTACTAGCAGAATATTGTAAGTAGTTAACTAACTGCGTAGGGCAGAGCAACTAGGCTAATTACCTATAAAATCTTAAGTTATTAGCTTCTTAGAGATAAGGGCATAGTTAGAAAAGAAGGTGCTAAGCTGTTTGTAATATTCTTATAGGCTAGAGAGAGACTTCTTATAGGAAACACTAGCTATAGAACAGTAGTAAAATTCTAGTAGTTTAGCCTGCAGGCAGTAGTAGTAGGTTTTAGGAAACTAGTTAAGCAGCTAAGTAAAGTATTCTATCTTAGTATAAAAGATAGAGAAAGTAATTAAAGTATTAGTAATATCTATTAAGAGAAAGTAAGAGAAGATAAAGGCGTTAAAAGAGCGTTTAGCAGACCTAAAGGTGTCTTTAACCCTATAGACATCCTATAAGTAATAAATACAGTCTATAGGTTTAGAATAGAAGTAACTAAACCTAGATAGATCTTAGAGCAAGGTGTAAGTAGAGTCTTAAGTGTAAACTATAAGAAAGTCTGCGTAATTACTAGAGTGCTAGTAGTTATGTCTGTTTACTTATATATAATAAAGGTAATTAAAGAGCTATTTATTAAAGTTGTCCTTAGGGCTAGAAAAATACTAGGGTTTCTTTATAGCCTTGTCT
>SATZ01000417.1:0-33603 GCA_004335205.1 Ascochyta viciae-villosae | reverse complement strand
TCGTGTGTGTGGTCAGTCAGTCGTGTGTGTGTGTGTGTGTGTGTGTGTGTGTGTGGACGAGGCGGTTGTATGTATATGTATGTGTGTGTGTGTGTGTATGTGTGGGTGTGCACCAGGATCAAGGTACCTCGTCGAAGTGGTTGACGGCGTCGCAGTGCGGACACAGATAGCTTCGGGGCATCTGGGACACGGCATGGCGTGACAGCTGGTTGCAGAAGTGGCAGCGGATCCTGCGCCGTAGCAGCGGCATGGTGAAAGCCCTCTTCCGTCTTGTTGTGCGCGCGATCCTCTTCCGTCTTGTTGTGCGATCCTCTTCCGTCTTGTTGTGCGATCCTCTTCTGTCTTGTTGTGCGCCATGCTCATGCTCACTGGACGGCGAGTCGAGTCTGGAGACTTTCTGCCGCCACCCACCGCCCGCGCACCCGTCCCATCTAGCTCGGGAGTCCGCCGTCCAAGGCCAAATTTCCTTCTCCGGCCTCCATCGACCCATCGACCCGTCGACCCATCGACACATCGACACCAGCCTGCCCACGGATCCCCCGCCGTGTCCAGCGTCCAGCACCTCTGCCTCCACGTCTACGCCCGCATCCACATCCACCTCCACCTCCACCTCCACCTCCACTCGCCTACGGCCTGTACCTCGCCCCGCCCGTCGATGGCTCGGTAGTCTGCCACCTTCACCCTCACCACCAACCACACCACACCTACACCACACCCACACCACCATGACCCAATTGATCGCAAGACCCGGCCGCAACGCCGCCCGCCAGGCGAAAAAGGCAAAGGAGATGCGCCACGTCAAGGGCGCCATCGTCTGGCACGAGAAGCAGCGGCTGAAGCGCAAGGCCCTCATGCGCGAGCAGTTCGAGGCCAAGCAGACGTGGATGCAGCGCGAAAAGTGGGAGCGCGACAACATCACAGAGGTCAAGCGCAAGGCCCTGCGCAACGCCGCAGAGGACTGGAAGCTGGGCTCGCTGCGCCCCAACCGCGCCGTCAACGTCGAGCAGGGCAAGTACGCCGTCGTCCAGCCCACCCAGGTCCAGAAGCCCGAGATCCCCACAAAGGTCCACGCCCGCCGCAACATGCACAACGAGAAAAAGGGCCTGGCCCCCGAATACCCCCTGGTCGTCGACGACAAAAAGTACTTCCCCATCGTCAAGGGCGACCGCGTCGTCGTCCTCACCGGCAGGGACAAGGGCAAGATCGGCACCGTGCTCGCGGCCGTCCCCAGGACCCACGAGTTCATCGTCCAGGGCGTCAACATGGTGCGTACACGTGCGCCTGCCGCCTGCACCGTAGACTGACTGACTAGGCCTACTACGACTCCAAAGTCTTCAACACGGGCGACCAGGACATCGGCCCCCGCCGCGAGAGCGAGATGCCCGTCGCCATCAACGACATTCGCCTCGTCGTCCCCTACGCCTCCACATCCTCCACCCCCACCGGCCAGAGCGTCTACGAGGATGTCATCGTCGACAACATCCTCTTCGAACGCCACACCACAGGCATCGACCCCTTCACCGGCACCGACTATGGCGACGCTGAAATCCCCAAGGAGCACCAGTACGACCCGGAAACAGGCCTTCCCATCTTCCACCGCTACATCGCCGGCACACGCTACCGCATTGCATGGCCGTGGGAGACCGAGACAAAGGCAGCCGACACCAGCGCCCCGGCCCCCAACAAAAAGGCTGCCCAGGGCTGGCTGTCCAAGACGCTCGGCACCCTCCGCCACCCCATCACCACCCTGCAGAGCTGGCGAAACCCCGCGAGCAACAAGAAGCCCAAGCGGGCACCCTCCTCGCTTCCCCTCTCCGCCCAGGTCGAGAGCATCGAGCACAGCCAGCTCCGAAAGCAGCGCCGCGCCATCCTCCGCAGCGAAGACCCCAAGCACAAGGAAGCCCACGACACCGTCGACACAACACGCAACATCGTCGAGGGCTCCGACTCGATGAGCTACACGCTCGTCGCACCCCCCTTCCCCGACTCGCTGGGCCAGGAACTGCACGGCGACATGGTAGAGCGCAACGCCAACGCCCGTCACGACACCGAAGCGCCCTACAAGCCCATCCACGCAAAGTACATGAGCCCCAAGGCCCAGGCCGCGCAGGCGTTTGCCCAGAAGAAGGCGCGCGCTGCCGAGCGCATGAAGACACCCATGCAGCTGCGATGGGAGCAGGAGCAGGCGAAGAAGCAGGCAGCCAACAAGGAGCGTCCGGCCGTGGACACGGACACGCTGCTTGCGGCGCTGGGGCAGCACATGTCTGCCAACGGTGTGAAGCTGACGGCAAAGAGGAGGGCTGCCAGCCAGGTCGAGGCGCTCGATTAGAGACCAGCAGCCGAGGGGGGAAGGGTAGGCGTGTTTGCATGGGCATCTGCATGGGTGAGGTCTGTCACTTGTAGCATAGTGTAGATATAGTTGGCTTCTTTTGTACAGTACGATGATGGTAGTTTGACGTGGTAAGACAATATCGAAGAGGGAATATCACACATATTCATTCCATGACTCTTGGGTATCATAAACAAACGCCAGCTGTGCGTGCAGGGACAATCCAGGTCACGCAGCACATGGTCCTTCCTTTCTCTTCGGTCCTCTCACACCAATATCCCCCAGTACTCCGCCCGCCCTCCATACCCCTCAAGCTCCTCCCACTGCACCAGAAACCGATCGACCACCCTGACTAGCCACTTCCCACTCAAGCTTAGTGTCTTGACCCGCGCAAAACTCTCCACGTACACCGTCCGACACAAGCCTCTGCTCTCGGCACCGCGAATGTTGAAGAAGCGCAGCATCAACGCAGCGAGGACGAGAATCACGGCTGTCGCGGGGCCGTTGGTTATCACCAAACTCGGAAGAGAGGCGCAGGTGTTGTTGTGCGAGGCGGTGGGTACAGACAAGAGTGGGGGGAAGGCTGTAAAGAGAGTTTGAAGCGCCGTGAAAGGCGTCGTGTAGAGCGGTTGATGGACCCTCCTCGCCCGCGGTATCGTGGCAATGGTGTAGTGCTCTGGCCCAACGCAATGCTGTCTCCCTCCTCCCCCTGTCATTTCTGCCTTCCCATCCAATACCATCTGCGGAACACGGGTCTTCTCTTGCGCCCTCCTCGCTCCCTCTTCGGTAGGTCCTTGCGCCGCGCGCTCCTCCAGACCCTTCTCGAAAGCCACAGCGCGCTGTGCGCTGAATGCGTCTCCACTGCTGACTACGTAGGTTCTATGCACGTACTTCCGTGTGTCGAGGTCGCGTAGCAGCGCGAACATCTCGTGGGTATGCCCTCCAGATCCCAGCACAACGAGAACACGCGCACTGGTCGGCCGTGTGTGCAATTGCCCCGTCTTGGGCCGTGCATTGGGGAGGATCGCGACAAGACGGAGAGAAGCTGCGACCACCAGCGTGACGAGGAGCGCGAGGAAGAAGGATAGGCCGTAAAGCGAGGACAGCGGGGGCGCCATTACGGATAGGGTGTGCTCACAACCGGTAGATGATCGGTGTATATCAGTAGTCGTATCCTGAGGTGACAGTGCTACGGTGTGAGTTCGTCTACGATTCTCGTTATAGATAGACGAGGCATTGTTGGTGTTTGGCCGTGGGAGTGGTGTTGTAGAGTAACGTGTAGCTACTGGCCAATGAGAACGGGCGAGCTTGAACGCGATATCACATGGCACGTTGAAGATACACGCTGCGCCTCTCTCGCTTTCACACAACCTTCACTTGCGATCAGTATCAGAACGACTTGCAATCAGTATCAGAACGACTTGCGATCAGTATCAGAACGATCTGCCCAGTGAGTACTTCAACGTTCTGAGAAGTCTCATAGACAACCCTTGTAACCGAAGTATCATTCTTCAGCCACCCCCTCTTTCCACGTCGTCCTACAACTGATATCTATAATCGGGATTCAGATCGCCCATCTCCGTCTTCTCATATTCCGTCAAGCCCACATTCCTAACACTCTTGTCCCTCGATCGATTCTGCATCAAACAGGCGACAAAGTACACGCAGCAACTGAGCGCAGTCAAGCACACAAACGCAATGCAGATCGAGTATCCCGGAACATACTTGGGCGCATCCTTCTTCAAGAAGGCATAGACCGCGATGATCCCCCCGAAATTACCGAAGCTTACCTGCCATGCTGACCCTACCGAGCGACGGTGGTGGCCACCAAGGTTCATGTTAAACTGGATCTCGCGTTAGTTACATTGTGGGCGTCTCTGGCATGGCATACGTACCCAACAGACGATGACGGGCATCGCAGTGTATGCGCCCATGGCAACCAGGAACAATGCGGCATACTGGAGATCTGGATTGTTGTGCACCGAGATGAGTATGGCAAAGCCTGTGATGCAAACACAGATCGGGAAGATGGTGAACAAAAAGCGGTGCTTCAGCCTATCCGAGAACCACGCAACCAACATAGAGAAGCCAAACGCAGCAGCCCATGGCGGCACAGAGTGAAGCTGCGTCTGAATCGCGCTGTAGCCGTACGACTGAATGATGGCAGGGCTGAAATACGCGTATGAATAGGCGGGAATAATAAGACCAAAGTACATGAAGCCGCCGACTACGATCTTGAAGTCCTTGAAGACGCGGCCAACGTCGCCAAGCGACATCTTTCGCTCGCGGGCCGATTTGCCTTGATCGACTTGCAGACGTGCCTTGACAAAGGCACGTTCGTCCTCGGTGAGCCACTTTGATTCCTCGGGGAAGTTAGGCAGCAAGAAGAAGAAAGAGAAGGAGACAAGGACAGTGAGAAGGCCCTCCAAGATGACTGGAGCTGTTAGCGACATTTTAGCATGGCAGGACAGGAGAGCACGTACAGATCCAGCGCCAGCCCATGTAACCTCTCACGCCATCCATCTTACCAATGGCACTGGCAAGAAGGCCTCCAAAGGCGCCGGCGAGCGTGGTCGAGGAGAAAAAGAAGGAATATCGCTTCTGGGCTTCGTGGCGACGATACCACATGCCAATCAAATAAAATGCACCTGGGAACATGCCCGTTTCGAAAACACCAAGAAAGAAGCGCGTTGCTAAGAGCCCAGAGTAGTTTTGTACGAAGCCTTGCAGCATAGTCACAAGTCCGAAGCCGAACATGCAGATGGACAGCCAGATTCTCGGTTTGAGCTTTTTCAGGAGAAGATTCGACGGAATCTCCAACAGTATGTACGGGACAAAGAAAATGACCAAGGCGTTGTTGTAGCGGTTGTCGTGGAGCAAGTCAAGTTCCGTGCTCAGCCCGAACACGTTGGCATTGGCAATGTTGACACTGATGCTGTGAGTGAAGGCGTGCTCAGGGGCCTCTGTGCTACATACCGGTCCAGGAAAGCTAGCAAGTACATGATACAGAGGAAAGGGATGACATGGAGGTCGATTCTCCTGACCAGCTTGGCCTCGGTCGTGTGCGGCGGGCAGGTTACGAGCTCGGCTGCTTCTTCATGGTAGTCGCCGTCGTAGTGAGGTGCTGCCTTCTGATCACCAAGATCTGGCGACGCCTGCACGTCCTCTGCGCGTCGTTAGCTTGCGTTCTCGAGCGTTGTAGATTGTGGACCGCTGGGTCGTTTGTATGCCGTGTGCGCTAGCATGGGGCTAACAAGGATTGTAGCTGGTACTGTGTAATAGTGTAGAAGCTCTCCGTTTGTGTATAGAGCCCATGGGATTACGCAGTGAAGGAAAGCTTGACTTACTTTCTTTCTTGGAGAACATCTTGGAGCGGTATGGATGTCGTTGGCAAGACTGCAAAGTTGGGGTCTCACTACGCCGATCCCTTGCTGTTCTGGCTCTGGCTCTGGCTCTGGTTCTTTGGACCACGCGGTCGGTTGCACCAACAGGTCTGTACCACGTTCGCAGCCGCGCTTATGTCTATGAGATGAGACGGAGAGAAGAAGGAAGCAGCTGCAGACAGGACGTGTAAGCCATCACCCGTCATCCTCGTCGCTTACCGTGGCCGAAATCGCTGGACGGCCATCAAGGTCTCGTCTAACCCCGCGGTTTTGTGGGGCAGCATCGACGAAGAGAGGCGACCGAGGGCCCAAAGAGGCAGCTGCAATGACCTTCCCCAGTGTGGCCGCTGTGGCGGGCGGACTGGCGAACTGGCGAACAGCTCTTCCCCGTATATCCGTATGTGCAGAGCGCTGTGCCGACGTTCTTGCTTCACCCGCAGCGCTGCCGTTAATTATGGCCGAGCCCTAGACCGAAGCCTTCAAGCGCCCAGCATGTACGTCTTAGTTGCCCTCTGCCGTCGGAATGACGATCAAGGATGCGGCTTGGCGTTCTGTCGGATGCTACCATGGATCGGCCGCTGTGGCGCAGAGAGCCAATGGAAAGAAGGTTAAGCGACTTTGCTCGGAACGGCATCGGCGCAAGATGGTGAGTCGTTGCGCGCGCATGCTTGCTGTGAAAAGGAGCATGCGGGACTGCGTGTAGGCCCGACGTTGCGCCTCCCCAAACGCGTCTCCCATGGTGAGGTGGGTGTATCATGTCAGGTCCAGGACGGCAGGGCAAAGGCCTGGTCACGCTGGGTTGGGTTCGGGGTCTTTCGGCAGTCTGGCCAGTGGTTCCGAGCTGGCACTTCACAAGCCTGGGCGACGCTTCCCATCCTTCAACGTCGACTTTTCGGCCGACCTCCTGTCGTCACCTTCACTACGCTCACTTTTCTTTTCAGCCTCCACCCGGCCTCGTTGCGCGCTTTCATGAGCCCGACAGCACATGTTCTGGATACGATAGTGCGCCGGCAACTCTCGACTCTCTCTCTCAGTGGCGCGCAGGCTGAACAGCCATGGTGAATGTCAAAAACGTCGCCTTTAAAGTCAACAAGCAGACGCCCATTTCCCAGGCACCTCCTCGCGCCTATGGCACCGTCATCAACTGTCGAAAACCAGGCGGCAAGCGCGCCTTCAAGGAGCTGAAGGAAGTACGCTCGCACTCGGTCCCTCTCACCAACGTTTCGGGCACCAAGAAGCGCAAACGAGATGAGCAAAAGAGCGAGGCGTTCCAACGCCAGATTGCCTTGACCACGTCGTCACCGGCCAACGCCCAGGCTTCCCTGGCGGCTCTGCGGCGGGGAAGCCAGCCCCTCATCACGCAGAAGCTGAAGCAAATCAAGCCCACCAGGTTCAGGAAGGGCAAGGTCCTGGAAAAGGGCGTTGATCTGGATTGCTGGTTCACCATTCTCTCGTTTTCCGACCCTGCGCAGCTGCTGGAGATGCGTCAGAAGATTGCATCCTGCTATCGCTTTCTGAGGGATAACCCCATGCTTTGGGTTCACAGCCGGAACTACTACTACGGGAGCGACATGCCAGAGCCGCCTTCGGATCTGAACGAGTTTCAGTATGCACATCTTCGACATGGCCATGGCTGCATGAGCTGCGGCGCGCCAAGCACACGCAAGACGTACTGGGCCTTTCTTCGCCGATGGTGCAAAACGTGCTTGCAATCCAAGACGGTCAAAGAGCACGACGCGCTTGTCATTATGCGCATGGTCGGCATCGACGATGTCTCTCTTCTCCGCAAGTGTCTTTCGTCTGGCGTCTTTGACTCGTGGGGCAATTTCGTCGGCGTTGGACCCGCTAGTACGCACTCGCTGAAGACAATCTATCTGCTTTCCGAAGTGCAGAAGCTCGAGACGGAAATCCGTGATGCCACTACGCTGTATCCTGCTACGTGGTCTGCCGAGCTACGACCTAGCATGGCTGAAAAGGCAGCCTTTGTCGACGAGCGCCGTGCCTTTGCACGGAAGATGGAGCTTTGGGAAGAGGCCACGCGCAGCAACAAAGCCAGCGACTACCAGGCGAAGAAGGCTGCGCGCAAAGCGTACTTTGAGCACGAGGCCTCTCGCCTCGACCCACCAATTAGTCTGAAGGAGATGGAGGCCTGCCCTTGTTACCGCCGCGCCATTGCCATTCCCAAGGATCCCAACAACACGTCTTGGCAACAGCTCAAACCGAAGCTCGAGAAAGAAGCTGCAGAGCTGGCGCTCGGACGATTTACCACACCAGGTACGGCATCGGCATCGGCATCGGCATCAGGTACCTGCACGCCGACCAGCATGCAGGCTCACCAGCCGTACTTGCACCCTATCCCGGGCCTACCTGCAGGTCTTCTCCTGCCGTTTCCCCATCCTCACCATCATCCGCACATGCTTTGATTTTGGGTGCATTGCTTGTACCTTGTCTTTATTTTTGTCTGGCGTTGTGCGGGGTCGTTTGAAGTGGCATAATCTGGCATGGAGTTTGTGGTTTCTACCCAGTAGCTACGGCGCAAACAGACGGGGCATTGCATGCATGGCGTTTTCTTGGGGCCGAGATGGATGCATGTTTCAGTACCACTTGGCTTGCTAATGGGACGTGGTGGCTTATATACGCGAGCCGACACAGTAGATGAATATACAGTACTACGCAGGCTGCTTCCCGACCTCATGCAAGTCTGCAGTGCAGCACGGCATGACGGCATCTCATCACGCGGCTCGGCGGGGAGGACGGGCAGCGATGTGCGAGGTCCGTGGTGTGACGCAGATGAGATGAGGCAGCTACTCCAGCTGTTCTCCAAGTAGGTATGTACCTGGACAGTGTGTACTGTGTACGGAGGGTGTGGAGAAGCATGCGCATCCCACTCTTTGCCGCACCGGGGAGTCGACGGCATGTGGAACACGGGCAGCGGTCTCGGCACCTGCGGCTTACTAAAGCAGAGAGGCGATTTGTTGCCGAGGTGGGCCCGGTGGGTACGTCTCTCGCAACAACAAGCGTGCTGGGCATGTGCTTCTGGGATCACTCGTCAGGAGGAAGAAGAGCCAGCACGAAGCGCTGCAGCGAGACACTCGCCACGATGCACGCTGGACCGATGTGTGTGCAGCCTTGTTGCCCTTCAGCTGGGCCGAGGCCTTGGTTTGGGTTGATGGAATCAGCGTGGAGCCAATGGGAAGGCCAGGAGAGCGGGTTACCACGGGGGGTACTGCGAGCTACAAAACGGCCAGCGTGCCCTCGTCTCGTCAGGCGTCGAGGAGCGAGCAGGACATGACTACTCGTAGGTAAGCTTGCGCGCGTCTGCAACCTGTGCCATCAGCGATTCTGGCCGGCCAAACATGGCAGTCGTCTCCCCTAGCCAAAGTCAACATGTCGCTCCCGTAATCACGGCAGTCCAGACGAAGGGCCAATAGCGAGCGTCTGATTGGCTCGCGGACATGACGGCTCCACTTTGGCTATCGCGTCTTCTCGAAGAAATGTTGCCATGTCTACGGCCGCCGGGGAAATCGAGAAATCGATGCTTATAAGCGTCAGCGTCTGCGTCCTCACCTTGGTTTGATACCCAGACTTGTACCCTGCCTTTCCCCTTCGGCCGCCATTGAGCATTGCAGCTCGTCTACCCACCACTTGACCCTACTCCCCAGTAGGACTACTCACGACAACACGTCCACGTCCACGGCCGCCGTCACCGCCACCGCCATGGCTTCCGCCTCGCGCACCTTCTCCCGCGCTCTGCGCACCGCCGCGCCTTCCTTCCGCCCCACCACCACCACCCGCTCCGCCCGCTCCGCCCGCTTGGCTGCACCGGTTCAGAATGCTTCCCGCACGCAGTGGCAGGGGCGACGCGGCTACGCCACGGGCAACGAGGAGCCCGCCGACAAGTTCGAGGGCAATCCCACGGGCATGTTCGTCGGTGCCGGTGCGCTGCTGCTCGGTGCTGCTGGCTACGCCGCCTACACATACCGTCCCGAGCTGCTGGGCCTCGAGGGCAAGCCCAAGGCCCCCTTTGTCCCGCGCTTCGAGAACTACCAGGAGGTATACAACCACATTGCCAAGCTGCTCGACGAGCACGACGACTACGATGACGGCAGCTACGGCCCTGTGCTGCTGCGCCTGGCCTGGCACGCCTCGGGAACGTAAGTAAACAGCGCAACGCCCGCCGAGCCCGCCCCAGCTTTGCCCCTGACTTGCCTCTGACCTAACGCAGCTACGACAAGGAGACCAACACGGGTGGCTCCAACGGCGCTACCATGCGCTTCGCCCCCGAGGGTGACCATGGCGCCAATGCCGGTCTGAAGGCCGCCCGCGACTTCCTCGAGCCCGTCAAGGAAGCCTTCCCCTGGATCACCTACTCGGACCTGTGGATCCTTGCTGGTGTCGCCGCCATCCAGGAGATGCAGGGCCCCAAGATTCCCTACCGTGCCGGCCGCGCTGACCGCGACCTCTCCTTCTGCACCCCCGACGGCCGTCTGCCCGATGCCTCCAAGGACAGGAGCCACATCCGCGCCATCTTCGGCCGCATGGGCTTCGACGACCGCGCCATGGTGGCCCTGTCTGGTGCCCACGCCCTCGGCCGCTGCCACACAGACCGCTCCGGCTATGCTGGTCCCTGGACCTTCAGCCCCACCACCCTGACCAACGACTACTTCAAGCTCCTGATCGAGGAGAAGTGGCAGTACAAGAAGTGGGACGGCCCCAAGCAGTTTGAGGACGTCAAGACCAAGACGCTGATGATGCTGCCCACCGACATGGAGATTGTCAAGGACAAGAGCTTCCGCAAGTACACCGAGTTGTACGCAAAGGACAACGACGCCTTCTTCAAGGACTTCTCCAATGCCGTCGTCACCTTGTTCGAGCTGGGTGTGCCCTTTGAGCACCCCGAGGACCAGAGGTGGGTCTTCAAGAGCTCCTTTGACTAGTTTGCTCCGGCTGCATGAGGCGCTGACCAAAGGGGAGGGTGGGGATTTCATTTCATGTCGAGATATCCAGCTAGACAAACTAGACCGTTGTGTTTTCCGAGTCGAGGGGAGCATTACGCTCAAGAAGTTCTAATTCAAAGTCGAGTAGACTGTACCAACATGATAGAGAGAAGCAAACTCATCCTTGACCATTCTTCATGGCTACTGCATGTGATGCCAGTCTTCTATCTGTTCTCCTACGGCTTCTTGTATGGGTGTGTATCATAGTACAGACTCATGATCGTCATTCGGATTGATCGACGTTACATGCAATTGCAAGGTAGACAAATGAAGTCGTCGCACAGAACGCACTATTTCATGCCGGCAAAAGCTAACACGAGTTGCGTCCAGCTGCTCAGTCTTGCATAAAGGTATGCGCGAGCTGGGTTTGCTTCCTTAACCACCACTTCTGGGCCTCCTTCTCGAGTCTTTGTAGATCCGCGACATGCTGCTTCCCTAGGCTTGCAATCTCCCCTTCGAACTGATCAATCTCCTCGTGAAGTGTTTCAGGAGCAATGGGAGTAGATGGCCTCTGAAGCTTCGAGGCCTGGAGTAAGAACCCGGGAAACAAGCTCATCAGGTCTGTACCTCCGAAAGAAACGCGCCTCCTCTTTCGCCTACCCTCCTGCGCTGAGCTGCCGTGCTCAGAAACAAAGAGTGTCGATTCAGCCTTCGAAGCAGGCGATGAGGCATTCGCATCTGCCTTGGCAGTAGATAGCAAAGCCGCCACGACCCCCTCGCCCAAGCAAATCACTCCCAGCTGGAAGATCTCAGCCATTACGCTCTCCCACTGCTCTTGTAGCTCCTTGATCTGGTGCATTTCAGCATGCGTGTGCTTTTCAAAGGAATGAAAGCGGACGTGCAACGTTGTCTGGATACGCTCCATCTCGCCCGTAGCGTTCCTGCGCTGCAGACCGTAGCGATAGCTAGAAAGCGGGTTGCAGAGCTTTTCGACGAGACGCTGATACTTGGCAGGCACGGTAAGCTTGAGCGGCGATGCTTGAGAGTTACTGCTGGCTGGGTCTGAAGAAGCGATCTGGAGATTGCTTTCGTGGAGTTTGTTCAGGAGTGTGTTATGGTCTTGGTTGATCCTGGCGACAGCGGTTGAGTACAAGTGGCGGCGATACTCTTCACTTGTCTCTATTGTGTGGTTCAGTCAAGCCGCTAATCATCAGTGCAGTGGCTGTACCTTTGAAGGAAAGGGCCAAGTGATGCACCTTTTCCTCTTGCTTCCTCTTGCTTAATTTTTTGGTGGTTGACTTTCGCGGGCTACGGGAGCTGGACCATGTTTGCGGTGAGTCGAGCTTTTGTCGCTTGAACATGGCAGCTGCCGAGACGGCTAGAGTTGTCTCTGGAGGCTTGGTAAGATTCGGAGTCTTGAGCGCATCGCGATTGCGTCATTGTGTTGCCGAGGTCGCACCTTGACCGTCCATTGTCGACCCTGAACGGACGACAGAATGCGTGCTGGGGCGGAAGGAAATGAGGTGAGGTGAAGCGGTGAAGTGTTTGGGTTGCTCAAGGCGGCGAGGCAGGCGCGACGCCATGGAGAGGAGCAGCCACCACAACGCCTGAAGCACGGCAGAAGGACATTATGGCAGCTGAAAAACCTGAAAAAGAAAAACATACGTATGAAATACTCACAGTGCAAGAGTAGCAATGCCCATGCACCTGTTTTCAACGTTTTTCCATCATCTGCGTCACTAGCAAACTCGCCACAGTTCCATATTGTACAATCAATACAGGCAACAGCGCCGTGTTTCGCCTTTCTTTACCAGCTCCCCTGACCAAGACGCTACTTCTGCTCGCCCTCAGCTGGTACAACAACGTTCTTCTCCTCGAGCATCTTCGCCAGCGAGCCATCCTGATGCATCGTCATGAGGATGTCGCAACCACCAACGAACTCCTTGTCGACGTACAGCTGGGGTATCGTGGGCCATTCCGAGTACTCTTTGATGCCTTCACGTCGTCAGCCCATTGCCTAGGGATTGGCACAGTCTGCGCAAGCTTGGCCGCACGTTGCGCCCTTGAGGTCACGCCACGCCACGACCGCCCCTATGCAGCTTGCAGGAAAAAGTTCGTCGACGTACCTGCCCTCAGCTCCTGATCCTCCAGCACATTGAACGCTGTGAACTTATCCGGGTCCACACCCTGCATGCCGAGGATCTGTATGCTTGCCCTCGAGAACCCACACTGTGGCGTCTCCGGGGTTCCCTTCATAAACAGCACAACGGGCGAAGAAGCAACGGCACGATCAATCGCACTACGGACCTCGTCGGAGAGGCATCGGATTTGGAAGGGTGTGAGGATGCGGGCACCTGAATGAGGGCGCGCGGTGCTGGCGCGGGTTGCGGCGCGGAAGGCCTGAAGTTGTTAGCAGACAGTTTGCATCGGGGTCTGCATGAGGGAGTGACATGATACCTGTGGGATAGCACGTCTTGAAAACATTATTCTGTCTGAGCGCGTGTGTGTGCGTGAGCGAGTGAGTGTTCTGATGGATGACGGCACCTCCGAGCTGTTCGCCGCAGAATTTCTGGATGAGGTTAGGTGAATGAGCTAAACAGCTTATGTCTTTCACCTCTCATTGGTTCTTATCATATAATCCACAGCATGTGTTGTATCTGGCTCAAAAACGTGTGACTAAGCAGTTTCTTCTCAGTCCAAGGTCAAAAGGAGAGGTATATTGAAAGTCATGTGAAGGTGATATCGATCTTCTATGCTAGTGATATTCATTCGTCTTTTTCCATGACGCGAAACAGGAACGCCGTGCTATACGCAAACCTACATTGCTCAAGATGTTCGCGTCCGCCCACATGTTGAGACATCCTCGCCTTTTTATCTATCCAGAGCCGCAAAAACATCCAACCGCAGTTTGAGAACCCCTTACTGCTCGTTGACGACGTGACCCCACTCGTGGCTCTCCATGCCATCGCTACCCCACATGATGCCCTTCAGCCATGTCCTGACAACATCGGCATACGCACCGACATCACCCTTGGACATGGGGACTTCAATGTCGTTGCCACGGAAGTGGATCTGGCTGATGGGTGTCACGAACCAAGCTGTGCCAGCCGCAAAAGCCTCGACAAGGCGACCCTCCTTGGCAGCCTCCTCAAGCTCGAAGATGTTGAACTTGCGCTCGATAACCTCGACAGCTTCAAGATCCTCATGACCTGGTGCTAGCTTGGTGCGCGCAAGCTCAAGGACAGATCGTCGTGTTACGCCATCAAGAACGATGCGCTCCTTCAGGTCAGCCGTGACGAGCTGCAGCTTGCCCTCTCGTGTCCGCCAGACCACGAAGAAGTTACTGGCACCTGCCTCAGTTACAGTACAGTCCTCGCCGAACAACCAGAGAATCTGATGGTAACCCCTCGCTCTTGCTTCACCTTGTGCAACGAGAGAAGGTCCGTAGTTCGCACCAACCTTGGCGTAACCGAAGCCTCCAGGCCAGGCACGGCACATGTCGTCCTGAGATGCGAGAAGCTTGATGCCACCAGACATGTTACCCATGGGCGCAAAGCAGCACAGAATAACGAAAAGAAGGGCCTCCCTAGGTCGCTCAACACCAAGGGCTGGGTCTGAAGCAATCATCGTGGGCCGAATGTACAAGAAGCTGCCGGGGCGATCCTTTGGAAGCCATTTCGCGCCATCAGTCTCGCACAGTTTGACAATCAGCTTGAGAAGCTCCTTGGGCGGGAAAGCGGGCAGAGCGATACGGTTCGTGGACATGAGCATACGGTTGCAGTTCAGATCCGGGCGAAACAGGCGAAGCTTGCCGTCATGGCCACGGTACAATTTCATTCCTTCGAAGCACTCGGTTGCATAGTGTAGACACGACGCTGTGGGCGCAAGAGAGATCGGGCCGTAGGGTTGCAGCGTCGGCGCGGCCCAGCCTTCCTCGACTGTCCATTTGGCCTGAACCATGTGGTCGGTGCAGACTTTTTGAGAGGCCATCTCTGCAGAGCCAAGGGCAGGGACAGATCGTGGAGCGTTGGTGTATGTGCATTGCACCTTTGAGGCGTTGAGTTCAGCGAGATGTGGCTCGTCAGTTTGTGCCTTTGTTCCCCGCTCCGCTGGAGGTGTGGCGGTGATGGTGTTTGTAAGAGAGGCCGATTTCAGTTGCGAAGGAGCGGACTTCTCAAGAGCGTGCTGAATGCCAGAGCTGGTGAGGTCTGTGACTGTCTCGCCATCATTGGGAGGTGTTACGGCGATGGGAGGCATGGTGACTTTTGAGGTGAGCGGCTTGTCCTAGGGTATCAATGGCAGGCCAAGTTTGAGTGGGAACAAACGTCAAGTGCCGTGTTGGGGGAAAGTGTTTTATAAAGGACAGAAGTTTCAGTCAAGAGTCACACCTTCCCTATCGCGCGGAGAAGTCCAGGCTAAGACTTGTCAGCACGGAGTACCGCGGGACTCAGACGACTAATCTTCCTTGCATCAATGGCGGAGTCGATAAGGAGAGACGTTGACGAAATATTTGGTGGACCCTGACCGCGGCTTTGAGAATTTCGAGCGGTTCAAGATGGCTCAGTACCGCCAATCGAACGTCTTTCGCGTTCGAGATTTTTTAGGACAGCCATGTGGCACATCGAATCCTTGACAGGCTATGCCAAATGCTCCATCAATCTAGAAGCCACACAAGCCGGATAATGTTCTTGTAGGGCGTCACGGGTGGGCAGGGCGTGTTGCGGGAGGGCACGGGAACTGCATTTTCAGCCTCACCGCCAGTATCCGCTTGCAGCAGCGCCGGTACGCTTCCGATTGCTGAACGCACAAGCGGCCTATATGCACTCAGCCTTAAAAGAGTCAGTCTCCGATCCGGACATTTTCAATTGCTGATCGTTGCACAGGTCGGTGCAGGAGCGACATCGGAGGCAACATGCGCCTGCAGCTAGCATTCCTGGATACTACAAGTGAGCCTATACGGCGATTATTGATGCAGCGGATAGTTGCGGTTCCGCACAGTCATCTAGTGGAGGCAACGGCTTAACGAAACGAAAGGATCAAGTGACTAGGATACGAGTAGACTTGAGCGGCAGGTGGGGGTCCCTTTCGGCAGGATCGCAAAGGGAAGTCAGATCTCGAGACAAGTCTAAGTACCAACTAAGCCATAACTCTATGCTGTAAATACCGCTGGTAGCCTGTCCATTTATATCCGCTTCGCCGATATTCTCACGCAAACGGAAGGCTTATGACAACGCCTCGGCTATCTGACCCTGTTGTCGA
Organism: Ascochyta viciae-villosae; assembly: GCA_004335205.1. NCBI lineage: Eukaryota > Fungi > Ascomycota > Dothideomycetes > Pleosporales > Didymellaceae > Ascochyta > Ascochyta viciae-villosae. Next base: position 17,695 of record SATZ01000417.1, on the reverse strand, counting down.
AGACCGTCAATGCCTTTCAATATGCCGTCTGCGACCTCGCCTACGCGTCCTTGCAGTGCATTGAAATCCATCTTGCTAATGGCGGCATTGATTTGCTCCATGACCGCTTCCTCCTGCACCGTTTCTGACATGACCTGACCTTCCGTTCTCCAGTATTCTTCCCTGACACCTCGAAGCGCTGGGTCGCGATTGACCGAGTTCGTTATCAGGCCAAGCGCACGCATTTTATTCATTGTCTCTTCCGATACGCGTGTCGCCATCTCCAATCGCTCCGCAATCGAGACGGGTTTCGCAAGCCATCGGTTCGTGCTCGTAGCCCAGAGCACAAAAGCCATGCCGATGTCCTGCACTGCAAAGATCATGTATCGCAGGAATCTGACACGCCAGTGTATCGAGTCAATGTTCTGAACGAACTTGGCACGCTTGTTGACCGTGATGTCGTAGGTCGCCATGAACCATATCTCCACAATCAGGGTCGCGAGGCCCAGTATAGTCGCGTGCGTTCGGAATCTCGAGCCTTCGCTCCCAACCAGCGATGAGGTAGCCAAGCCAAGCACAGCGAGCTGAAAGATGTGCGGCATGACCATCTTTGGCAGGCTGTATAGGAAGTAATTGTTGGTATCGTTGCCGTCTGCCGTGACGCACCATGGACAGCTGAGCAGAGTGTCCGGACCATACGCCAGATAGTACAGCTTGTTGCGCCCGTTGACTTCAAATTTGGATCGCAAGGCGTTGTCAACATCTGTGAGCGGTCTGAGGTGTCGAAGTCGTGCGAACAGAACGCTTGTCTCGGTGCGGATGTGGCTCTGTGTTGCAAGGAACACGTTCTCGGGTGCGAAGCGAGGCAGCGACGCTGTCAGGCAGACGATGGCGGCGACGAACAGGAGGTGGAGTGTACGCTTCACTCGCGGCGGCGTTGGTCGTATGGGAACGCTTGGAGAAGTTGCGCGAGCTACATTAAACCAGTCCACGATGCGCGGGAGGACGAAGGGCCCAAACAAGATGAGCAGCGAGTGCACATTTTGCGGGAGGAACGTAAGGCGTGGAATCACGACGTAAGATATGACCAGTAGGATGATGGAGCGCAAGTTGAACATGTTGACCGTGAGGATGTCATGGGCGATTGTCGGCGGCTGTATGTTGGTCTCTAGACAATGCAAACTGGTTGACGTGTAGGACAAAGAGCCGAGGCAACGCTAAGTCACTGCCCTCTGATCTGCCCAACAACCGACAATTAAATTCTTGGAAAGCGCAACGTCTGGGTGAAGCTGTATGTCACAAAGGCCAATCACGGTCAAGAAGTGCAGGTAGGAAGCTGAATGGGTTTTCATTCTTAAACCTCCGTTAGGCTTGCATCCCACACCATGTGCGAGGCTCTATTCTAGCTGCAAGCACTCGTCCGGTCTCAAAGACTCTGCGAGTTTCCAAAATATCAGACCATAACGCCGCCAGCATGCACCGAGCCTGCTGCGATCGATGAACGCCGATGTTGAGATCGTTCATCGCCCCGGATCCCCTTTTGAAACTACCATAACGACCCAGAATGCAGGTTGAACTTTTGGGTATCATAAGAACGTCATTACACACATTACACGGTAGCATGTTGATATGCTACTCGAAGCGACTGCGTTGATGAAACACAGTCGAGTTTGCCGAATGGCAGGAATTTTAAGAAGAGTACTTCTCGCGGTTGTACTTGGCGGCGTTGACCATGTTGACCAGGGCAGCCTTGGTCTCCTTCCACTGACGCGTCTTGAGACCGCAGTCAGGGTTGATCCAGAGCTGCTCGGGCTTGAGGTATTTCAACATGTCGGCGACACGGTCCTTGATCTCCTGCTCGGAAGGAACACGGGGAGAGTGGATGTCGTAGACACCAGGGCCGATGTGGCGGGGGTACTCCTTGTCCTCGAATACCTTGAGGAGCTTGGCGTCGCTCTTGCTGTTCTCAATGGACAGAACATCAGCGTCAAGAGCGGCAATAGCATGGAAGAAGTCCTGGAACTCAGAGTAACAGAAGTGGGAGTGGATCTGAGTAGAGTCCTTGACACCGGCGCAAGCAAGCTTGAAGGAGTCGACGGCCCAAGCCAGGTACTTCTCGCGCTCGGTACCCTTGCGGAGAGGAAGTCCTTCACGAAGAGCGGGCTCATCAACCTGGATAACGTAAATGCCAGCAGATTCGAGGTCGATAACCTCGTCGCGGAGAGCGAGAGCAAGCTGCTGAGCCTGAACGGACTGGTGGACATCGTCACGGGGGAACGACCATCGCAAGCAGGTGATGGGACCTGTGAGCATACCCTTCATAGGCTTCTTGGATACGGAAGCAGCGTACTTCGACTCCTTGACAGTCATAGGGGCGGGGCGGGAGATGTCGCCGACGATGATGGGGGGACGAACGCAGCGGGATCCGTAGGACTGAACCCAACCCTTGGTGGTGAAAGCGTAACCGTCGAGACGCTCACCAAAGTACTGAACCATGTCGTTGCGCTCGGGTTCACCGTGGACGTAAACGTCGAGGTCGAGCTCATCCTGGATCTTGATGGTCTCCTCGATCTCCTTCTCAATGAACCTCTCGTATTCCTCGGCGGTGATCTCACCCTTGGTGAACTTGTTACGCTGGATACGGATCTCCTTGGTTTGAGGGAAGGAACCGATGGTGGTGGTGGGGAAGAGAGGCAGGTGGAGGTGCTCTTTTTGCTGAGCATAACGCGAAGGGAACTCAGACTTGCGCTCATGCTGCTCAGGTGTGACGCTAGCCTGGCGGTCCTTGACAGCCTGAACGTTTGTGCGCTTGGAGGTGGCGCGAGCCTGCATAGACTTGGCATTGGCCTCGAGAGCCTCACGTACGGAAGCAGGACCGTCGTTAACGGCCTTGGTGATGACGACAACCTCAGCGACCTTCTGGACAGCGAAGGAAAACCAGTCGCGGACCTCATCGTCGAGCTTCTTCTCGCTGTCAAGGGAGTGAGGGGTGTGGAGGAGAGAGCTGGAAGTGGCAACGAGGACACGGTCCTTGCCGAGCTTCTGGACAGCCGACTCAACGATTTCAATGGCGTTCTTGAAGTTGGTCTTCCAGATGTTACGACCATCGACAACACCGACAGAGAGAGCTTGGCTGGAACCAAGCTTGCTGACGACAGTGTCGAGCTGCTCGGGGTTCCTGACGAGGTCGATGTGGACAGCAGCAACGTTCTGGATGCTGGGGAAGACGTCGAGGTTGTGGACGATGTCACCAAAGTAAGTGGCGAGGACAAGCTTGGGCAGACCGCTGCCAGTAAGCTTCTCGTAGGCAGGCTTGAATGCATCCTTGACCTTCTGCTCGAGGTCGTAGACGAGGACAGGCTCGTCGATCTGGACGTACTCGGCACCGGCCTCCTTCAGCTGCTGAAGGAGCTCAACGTATAGGGGCAGGAGCTTCTCGAGCAGAGAGATGGGGTCGACGGACTGGTTACGGTCGGCCTTGCCAAGAGCAAGGAAGGAGACAGGACCGACAAGGACAGGACGGGTGGTGATGCCAGCCTCCTTGGCTTCCTTGAACTCGCGGACAGGCTTGGGGTCGGAAGCGAGCCTGAAGGTCTGGCCATCCTGGAAGGTGGGCTTGACGTAATGGTAGTTGGAGTCGAACCACTTGACCATTTCCTACGGCGTGTTAGTGGGGCTGTTTCACATGTAAAGTTCCGCTCTACTTACCAGACTGGGAACATCGACACCATCCTTCTGGTGGCCACGGCCCATGGCGAAGTACTCATCGAGAGGGGACAGCTTGGCGCTGGAGTAACGCTCTGGGACAGCCTGTCATTGTCAGCAGTGTGCTTCAAGTAGGTGATGGCTGGTAGCGTACGTTGAACAGCTGGATGTGGTCGAGAAGGTGGTCGTAGAAAGCGAAGTCGTTGCTGGGGATGATATCGACACCGGCATCCTTCTGGATCTTCCAGTGTTCTTGCCTCAGACGGCTAGCCTCCTTGACGAGGTCCTCCTGTGAGAGCTTGCCAGCCCAGTAGGCCTCGTTGGCCTTCTTGAGCTCACGGTCCGCACCCATGCGGGGGAAACCGAGAACTGAGGAGTGAACCATTGTGATGTGTTGCTCTTGCGCAGCTAAGCAAAAGAGTACAGAGATAAGAAGAAAGGGACTCTCAGACTACAATGGAAGAGTGAGAGAGAATGAGGGGGATGAGAGAGGGAAGAAGGGCGGGATGATGTGCTTATGTTTGAATTCTTCGCTAGGGCGGGGTCTATCTAGCCTACTTTGCTCTCACCGCCCGCGGTGCGCTAATCAATGGACGACGTGATGATCCTCCTCCTCCTGGCGTTTAATCAACCGAACTCTATTCGCAGTGCGCGGTGGCGTCTCCAGTGTACGTAGTACTCACTACAGAATGCCTTGACGACTGTAATGGTTTGCGATGTGGTCTACTTGGTGTGGATGCCTGCTTTATCCAGCAGAGAGGGACGGAGTTTCTTGCTTTCTGCTACTCCAGCTGCTCCCCCACCCCACATGGGCCGACACCGGCCGTTTGCGCATTGGGCTTTTGATTCCCATCGATTCGGACTCCGGATGCGTTCGGGGATCGGAGTATGCACTCGGCCACACACCTACATGAATTGAACCTTTCAGTAGACCGCGAGAGACAGCCAGTGTCTCAACTGTCGAGCCAGACGTTTGAGACGTGGAAAAGCTCGGACGTAGCCTGCCGAAGCGCTCAGATCTCAGCTCTTGCCCTAACAACGATGTCTGGAGGTCTTGAGGAAAGTTTCAGCAGAGGTACCAGATAGCTGGAACAATCCATATCCTCTTCAATGTCAAAAGAGACGGATACGTAGGTTGAACTGGTGGCTGAATACCACTCAGATTATCCCGCTGCCTTGCGGTCGGTGGACCCTGTTGATCATGACGAACTACGTTGAGACACTAGCAGCACCGTGCAAGTGAGGCTGAACACCAACCTTCCTACCCTGGAGACAGGTCGTTCTCATGCATTTCCCCTTCAGGTTGGGACACCAGTTTTTGCAGTCTCGTGTTGAGCAAGCTCGGCGACGACAGCGACGACAGCGACGATGCGACCGGCGAAATTCCGTCCGGGAGGCTCGAGCTGCTCCACAATAGCTCCCCGCATTGCACATAAGAGCTCGACACCAGCCCCGCCCTGGACATAGGAACCCCATCTGTTGCACGCACACGTACAGCCCACGAAACAACGACAACAAACACCACAATGTCTAGGCCACAACATACTCGAATCGCATCGACGAACCTGGGCAGTGGCTCCGGCCAGCGTGTCCTGGAGGGCAAGGTCGCGCTTGTGACAGGAGCATCGAGAGGTTGGACTACCATCGTTCTGCAAAGAACACTGACTGACGCTTCCAGGCATCGGTGTCGAGATTGCTCGTAACCTGGCCAGCAAAGGTGCTAATCTCGTCCTCAACTACACCTCCGACTCGTCTGCTCAGGTTGCCGAAGACCTCGCGAGCGAGCTGCAAGCCGAGTACGGTATCAAAGCCATCACTGTACAAGCCAACATGGGATCCGAGACTGGACCCAAGCATGCCGTCGAAGTAGCGATCAACCACTTCAAGCACCCGAAGACTGGCAAGTTTCAGCTTGATATCATCATCAACAACGCTGGCGTGGCGGGCAACAACTTCGTGGAGAACGTGGATGCGGAAGACTTCGCAAGGCAATACAACGTCAACGTGCGCGGGCCTCTGCTGCTCTTACAGGCTGCCATACCCTACTTGCCAAACGACCGCTCTGGCCGCATTGTCAGTTTGTCGTCAGTCAGTGCTTCGTTAGGGTACAGGGGTCAGTCGATCTACGGAGGGACAAAAGCTGCGCTAGAGGCCATGACAAGGACATGGGCTCGTGAGTTGGCCGAGCGCGCGACTGTCAACGCCATCAATCCTGGACCGGTCGCGACGGACATGTACTGGGGCAACGACGAGAAGTTCATTGCTCAGAACAAACCCTTCATCGAGACTACACCTCTTGCGGCCCCACGAAAAGGGATCGACGAAGATAGGATCTACGAGGCATCGCAGGGCGCGGGGGGACGACCAGCGTACAGTGAGGAGGTCGCAGGCGTGGTGGGCATGCTTTGCTCGCCCGAGGCTGGGTGGACGACTGGCAGTGTTATCTGTGCAAATGGTGGCATGAAGTTCAGCGTTTGAACACTCCTCCAGACACGAGACCCGGGACGCATGATCATGTCGTTGACTGTGGAGACCCTGCGAGCTTTTGGTGTAACACGTTCTGTCAATGATGGCGTGGTTAGCCGGTATCGCGCGAATGTGCAACAAAGAATAACCCAGCATGAGCACTGAAGCCAAAACACAAAACAACAGTTCAAATTTGCAGAATCGAGACATGCTGTGCAAGTTGCATGGAGACAGGGTTCTTGTCCCCAAGGCTGTTTTCGCAGGGCTGCTGCGCATGTGCTTTCGTTCAATGCTGTCATACCACGGGGTCCGTTCCCAACCACCTCCCTTTCATCCCATGTTTGAACAATCCCACGATGCCGCATCCTGACTGTCTGACAGTAGTCTCTGGGCGACACGACGAAGATCACCAGATTACGTCCGGACCGTTGAATCGGCCCTTGATAGTTCACATGTTGCTGAGTGCGCAAGCTGTAGAGCCGTTGCTGGGGTGATGTTGTTTAATCAAGGTATGACCCGCGCCGAGATTGCCTAGCCCCTCACGCCGCATTCCAGGATTTCCTGCTCCGGTGTGGGAATCAGCAGTGATTGGAGGGCTTGATGACCGTTGAAGGGGAATCGGGCGCCACGGTAGCGCGTTGCGCAAGCAGGTGGTGGGAGACCTTCTGGCCTCTGTTTACGAACGGCCCATCCGTTACCAGCCATCTCTGACGGACCCGTGCATGAACTGCAGATCTGAGCATACCCCTCGACTCCCACCTGCTACAACGATTCCAGCACCGTTGCCATACATTCTGTGTTACGCTGTCTCGCCTTACCTGACACCATTGTCCATGGGTCGTCGCAAACAGCAGTCGAGGTGAACATCCTCAGCAAGGCACTTAGGTTGACACCACGCCATGCGCTCGACCACGACGCCGGCTAGGACCTGGCTTCAGTGGTCTGCTCTGTTGCACGTCCCACTCTTGCTGTTTTTTGCCGCTGCTCAGATGCCGCACAATCCAACACGACTCCTGCACAATGGCAACCATGTCTACGTATTCCAGCCTTCGTCCCGGTCGTCCGCCCAATTTCAACTCGGATCCATCGACGTATCAACTACTTTTGATGCTGCCAGTTTACCATATACGACACTGTACCCAACGCTGCCATTCTTGGATGATGCGACTTCGCGCGCATTCACCCCTGTACTCGATGATGGTGGGAATCTGACCGTATACACGGGAAACTGTTCGCAAGGGGCGAGTGGAGGTGAAATCTGGAGCTTCATCCCAGCTACCGGGGACAAACAAGGCAGCTGGTTTCAACAAAATCTGTCGATTGAGAGCGAAAAGCATGCCGCCACGATAGGCGCAAATTACCTGAGCAACGGCATCTCCTTCTCAAGCATCGTCGGAGGAAGCGCAGCAAATACTGGAGTTTACTTCTTCGGCGGCATGTGCCCAAGTTTGGAGGATGACTCCAACAACTGGCAGTCAGCTGCGAACTACTCTAATCTCATGGTTACTTTGGAGCCGTCCGGCAACGCGATAGGTGCCATCACGTACAAGATGGATGTCTCACCCAGTAGAGGTCCACCAATACCGGAGGCTGGCTTTACCATGACTGGACTTACGCCGACATACTCGAATCGCAGCGATGGATCACAAACGCAACAACAAAATTTTGTTTTGGTTGGCGGGCACACAAGCGCTGCATTCATCAACATGTCCCAAGTTGCTTTATTCTCTCTACCAGAACAAGGATGGACCTTCATCAGCATCCAACAGCCTAATGCGCCGCACGCATCTCTGTCCACGCGCGACACCACGACCGTCGATCCACGTTCAGGACACACTGCTGTACTGTCATCTGACGGGCAGCAGATCATCATTTATGGTGGCTGGGTTGGAGACATAACTTCTCCAGCAGAACCTCAACTGGCGGTTCTTAATATTGCAGATGGTTATGGCGGCAACGGCGACTGGCGATGGGAAATTCCAGATATTCCTTCGGGTAGTGGTTCTCCAGGCACCTCTAGCCTCTATGGTCATGGTGCTGTCATGCTCCCTGGCGGCGTAATGATGGTAACCGGCGGTTACTCAATCCCGACAACAGCTTCTCGACGACGAAGAGATGCTCCGGTTGCAAATACTAAGACGTATTTCCTCAATCTCACCTCCAATAGTTGGATCACCGACTATTACCCGCCGCCCGGACCTTCGGGCTCCGGGCCTACCGATACCGGTCCTTTGTCAAGCCCAGGCCAGAGAGCAGGCTTGGGCGTTGGAATTGGCATTGGACTGGCTGCAGTATGCGGTCTTTTCGCCTTCTACATGTGGTACACCAGGAGGTTACAAAAGCAACGCGATCTGAGAGAGAAACAGCTGCAGGAACTTTCGCTTGTCGCTCACAGATACAACATCGAGGACTATTCTCTCGGATTCGATGGACGTGAAAGTCAAGCAGATGCAATGGAGTACTTTGCTGGACAAAATGGGTCCTACTATTTCACTCCAGGTAGCCAAGGTGGTCAAGGCTGGAAGAGCTCACATGGGCAAGACGCGGAGAGAACCGGCCTTCTTCTCGAGATTCCCAGCCCCACTCGTGGATTGCGACGCAGTCTGAGCGGAAGACCGGCATATGCAATGGGTATCGTACGGGGTCCGGGCCAAATCCACCCCATTGACGAGTTGGAAGAGGGAGAAGAAGAGGAGGAGACCGAGAAGGCTACTGACGAAACGCCCTTGACTGAGCGACGCGAGATGAGTGAGCGGAAGGTCAACAAAACATCGTCGGTGTTTGACAATGCACCACAACTTGATCCCTTCTCTAACACTCAGCGCGAGGACAGCGTAAAGAAGAGTACGATTCGTTCCGCGTCTTCATCTCCCATACTAGAGGATGTACAAGATCACGGCCATCCAATGACTGAATCTGAATGGCCCGGACCTAGCGTAGCTGCAGTTCGCCGCTCGAACACAGTTTCCACCGGTCGCATGTCCCCAGACAAATCATCGTCTGACGAGCGTACAAACTCGAATCTCAGCGAACGAAGTACGCGATCAAACTTGTCATGGACTTCTTCGCACGGGAGTCTTGCGAGAAGTGCGTCTGTACGTGCCGCCGCCGTCGCTACAACCACATGTCAAGTCAACCCCTTCCGGTCCCCAGATGCCAGTCCAATCCACAATAGGCCACGCAGATGCAGTGAGAGCGGTACAAAAACCGCAGCGCACCCGCGAACTCAGTCCTCCAGCAGTGCTCGTAGCAATGGCTACGCAGATATTGACACCTTTAGGACCGCGCAATCGTCTTTCGCTCACCTTCAAGCCGAGGGTGAGAATCTACTTGGCGGCAAACCAGAGCAGGCTCGTCCAGAGACATCGTCGACCTCGAACGGATCGAACCCACATCCACGTGGAGATACCGAAGCAGGCAACAGTCGCGCTGCAACAGTCACACTAGCAACGTCGTATACGTTAGAAAGGTCACGGCCAGAGAGCCGCGACGTGAGGAAAAGCTGGTTAGGCAGCGTACGGAGGGTATTACGAAGATCGGCCTCAGGCGCCGATCGAACTCGATCCCTCACCAACACAGTTTCTAATCACGAGCCTTATACCGACAACCCGGCTTCGCCCGTTGGCATTTCGGCGACCGACAACCGCAAGTCATCCCTGTCAAATGTACCACCTCGACGTGCCGCCTCCGATGCAAGCTTCTGGAAGAGTAGAAGAGGAAAACAGGATTGGGAAGAAGAGCTTGAAAACAGATGGACACGCAACAGTGGAGACGATTGGGGTGCGCCAGAAGACATCGCACGCACGGAAAAGGATCGCCTACGTCAGGAATGGCGAGAACGAGGCAACTTGCTCGTAAATCTTACATCTGACGACGAATTACCTACTCCACGAACACCAATAACGCCGAGCGAATTGGGTGTTCCAAACACAGATCACCGACCTTGTACGCCTGCAGATGAAGGAGACTGGGACGTTGAGGCCGCAGTCGAGCGTCGCGTTGTTCAGGTCATGTTCACAGTGCCCAAATCCAAGCTTCGTGTTGTCAACGCCGACCCTGACGGGTCAAGCATTCTCTCTCTACCCCAAGAGAATTTCAAGGAAGGCGACGATTCCCGGACAGGAGACGCGAGTGGCTCCCCTAGTCGAGTCAAGGATCTTGCTGGCAAGTTCGAACAAATGTCAAGTTCGAAGGCCTCGTCAACGAGAATGACACCAAGAGCTAGCCCAGTACCCAGTCCATCTCCAAGTGTGAAGAGCATGAAGATTAGGGCTCGACGGAGTTTGACATCTCTGAACAAGCAGAGCATAAGGCGAAGCAGCGCAACAAGCCCTTTGGCAGAGTTCAAGGCAAACCACGACGTTGTTGAGGAGTAGACGCACCATCACTACGAAGATCGCGCTGCACATGAAGTTGGGTTTGGTCGTTTCGGGGATTTCATAGATTAGAAGCTTGCAACTGTACGCTCGTTTGATGCAATGCCAATGATTAGCATTCGGAGTCAATAGGGCATTGGGCTTTTGCCCCCCATCTTTAGTCATACCCAGCTGGTATTAAATACACAACGACATTATAGCATATATACCTTAAGACAAAGAACAAAGGTTATATAATAACTACTACGTAAGACACGTTTAAATAATAACTTAATTTGCTCGCATATAGAAGTTCTTTAGTATATTTACAAAACACTAGTATCTTTACCCTTAATTAATACATATATAGTGTAATTAATAATAATCTATATTTTAAGAAGTGCTTTAAAATCGAAAACCTATATCTAAGTCTATTCTATCTATTCCTACTAAGTAATAATAAGGTAATCTAAGTACTTTAAAGAGTAGTATGCTAGAAAGAAAGATTAAAAATAAGTTAGTTCTAGCTACTCTAGTTTCTCTTACCTCTAGCTAATCTACTAAGTCTAGTTACTAGATTCTTAATATATAACAAGCTGTTATAAAATAATTTAGTATTATAGTGTTTCTAAGCTATTCTTAGTTTATATTAGTCTTACTCTTAGCAATACTGCGTAAAATCTACGTAGCACGCTATTCTTGAAAGAGATAGATATTATTCTTATTATTAAATACACCTATTACTATTTCTCTACTATCTATTCCTAGCGTAAAGCAAGTACTATTAACTTTAACTAGAAACTTATAGATAAATCTAATTACAAATTATTTTATTTAGAAAGAAATAATAAAAAGAAGTATATAATAAAAAGCACTAACTAAAATATGTCTAATCTCTTTTTTTATAGTACAGAAATTATAATATACATATTATAACAAAAGTTTATTACAAACCTAGTAAACGCACTCTTTACAACACTATAGCTAGAGTAACTTTATAAGTAAGTAAGGCTTAAAATCTACCTACTCGTGTTTAATATAAGATTATAAAACTAAGTAATATAATTATTTATATAGTTAAATAATTAAAAAGAAGTTAAATTACAAAAAACACTTCTAAGAAAGTTGCAACAAATAGATTACAACTTAGAATATCTCTAAGTGTTTCTAGTATAAGCTATAAGAAGCTAAGACAGTAGTAATACAATACTTCTTAACCTAGAATAAGGTATAACATACCTAATAAACAAGATAAAAATATTACCTAAGCTCTAGTAAAAATAACTAATCTAATAATTAGATTAGAAGTTTAAAAAGTACTAATAAACACAGAAACTTATATAAACCTATTAGTACTTAGCGTAATATATTATAAATTACAATAGCTCCTTTTAGACTAAATTTATTACTAGTTAGTACACCTTATCTAAGCTTAGTAAGCATATACTACTAGCAAAGCTAGCGTAATAAATTTATCTTAATTAACTTTTGTTGCAACGTTACTAAACACTAGATCTACCTACTAGAAGCTTAGCTTACCTAGACCTACTCTATCTAAGGTTAGGCTAACTTACTAATAGATTTAAATCTCTTCTTACTTATACTACGTATATAACGCGTTAATTGCCTGTATTAGGTATACTAAGCAATTAACTAATAGGAGCACAGAACGCTTAATAAGCATATAAAGAGTAACCTAAGTAGATACCTTTATATAAATTAATAATCTATCTCCTACTTATTCCTAAGCAAGTTATCTAAATAATAACTTTTTAACACTTAGTTTATAATTATGTTAAAACGCGTTTTCTGTAATTACTAGTAGATTTTCAACATTACTCTACTAAACTTAGTAGAATCTTTACATAAATAGTGTTGTAATACTCCTAAGCTTTTAGAACAAATTTAAAACACTAGTATATTCTAGATATAAGACTAGTGTTTTAAACTACATTATAACAAACGTTGTAATCTACTGTTTTAACTATTGTTTTAACTACTGTTTTAACTAGGTGTTTTACTAGTATATCTACAACTTAGAGACAAATCTATCTAAATATAAGATAGATTGTTTATCTAATCTTATTTAGATATATACTGTACTTTTATACTGTAAAATAATAATTAATAAGTTTTACTATTACTTTTATATTTTTTGTAGGTTATAAGCCTGCTGCTCTATTACTTAAACAACATCTAAATTAACTGGTTTCTATCTAAATTAACAATTATAACAGTAAAATTAACTTAATTTCAACGTTAATTCTTAGAATTAAGTTAATTCTAACGTTAATTCTCAGAATTAACTAAATTGCAACTTAATTTCAACTTAATTTTAACGTGAATTCTTAGAATTAACTTAATTTCAACGTTAAGTCTTAGAATTAACTTAATTTTAACCTAATTCTAACGTTAAAATGTAAGATTCCTTTAAAATTAAGAAGTTCTCTAGGCAGGCTAACTACAAATTCTAGAGCAATTAGATAGTAGCTATTCTTACTACTAAGGATCTATATAACGCTATCTACAACAACAATAATAAGCTGTTAGTCATTCTAACTATAATAGATAGAAAGGCTAGAGCATATATTATGCTAAGTTGTAAAAAAGGCCCTAGTACACAGATCTAACAATGTACTGCTACTATAGATTACTAGGTTACTCTAGTAAATCTACATTTGCTAAAGAGATTTACAGCTAAATTTCTTCCTTTAAAAGAGTTCTTTAAATCTAATCTCTAGAACTTTAATTCTATAGAGAATTACCTAACTAAAGTTAAATATCTAGATAATAATTTAAGTTTAAAAGGAATCTAATTTCCTAAGCAAGTAGTACTTGCTTATATACTTAACACTCTTACCCTAAATTAGAAAGGATTTATTACTATTACTACTTAGTCTTTTTAACAAAAACCTAAGGATATAAATATAGAGACTCTATCTTTTAATTTAATAGATAAATTTCGTTGTTTAACTAGTACTAAAAAAGTACTTTATTAGGCTGAATATAAGCTAAAAAGTAAAATTATAAAGCAACGCTATTATAATAAATGCAAAGTAAACACCTATTAAACAAGTAGCTGCTAGTTTTTAAATCTAGAAAAGAAACCTAATTAGTTTAAAACTAGACACTTCTATAATACTCTTTAGTAATTACCTAATCTAGCTAAAACTATAGCAGAAAAAAAGGTTATAAAAGAGCAGGATTAAGCTCTATTATCTCTAGATCTAATAGATCTAGATTCTCTAGGAGATTTTAATAATAAGGTATACTATAATAATCTACAGTTTAGTTTAACTAAAGCTAACTTAATACTAGATTTTAGGGGTACTTAGTATTTAATATATAATAGATTACTGTTTTTAGAAGGGAGTTTAGTAGATAAAGTAACTAAATTAGGCTAGAGTAATAGTACTACTATTAATGCTGTAGTAATTAGAAAGATAAGTTTAGTAATTAATAATACAAAAATTGTACTTAATAACTATCTCTTTGTACTAAGCTTTTCTGTTAATATCTTATCTATTTAAAAACTAGTAGAAAAAGACTTTAGGGGTAAATTCTATAAAAGAAGAAGTAATTCTAACTAGAAACAATCTAGTTATTAAAGCTAAACTTGTTTATAATATGTATATACTAGATCTTATAAACAAGATAATAGTTAGTAATAGTTCTATAGATAAATCTAATTGTAAAGATAATGTACTTTATCTAGATCTAAACTAATCTACTATAGATAAACTAAAACTATATTACAAACGTTTTAGATATAGAAGTTTAGATACTATTAGTAAACTACTAAATATAAGAATACTATAAGACTATAAGCTTAATTGTATAGCATATATCTAAGCAAAATAAACTAATAAAATATTAAAAGCTATAATGGACAAACCTACTATCTATCTATAAAAAGTAGTATTACATATTTATAGACCTATAACACCTAGTTAAAAAGCTAGATATAGATATATTATCTCCTTTCTAGACTCTACTACTAGAGAACTAAATTTTAAGCTATTAAAACTTAAATTAGAAGCTCTAGAAGTGTTTAAAGAATATAAACTTAGAGTAGAAAACTAATCTAACTTATCTATTAAAACAATAGTCTCTAATAACAGCAGAGAATTTAATAATATCTTTTTTAAGAGGTTTACTATAGAAAATAGTATTAGATATTAGTTCAAGTCCTTATACACTAGAATAGAATAGATTAATAGAAGGAATTAATAGAACTATTATAGAAACAACTAGAGCTCTCTTATTTAATGCTAATATAGATCTACTATATTAGGCTAACGCAGTTAAAACAGCTGTTTATATATATAATATAACACTATACTCTTACTTATCTATATTACCTTTTAAATAGCTATATAATAAGAAACCTAATCTAAACAATCTAAGAATTTAGGGTTCTATAGCATATTATAAAGATAAATTAATAGGCTAAACAAAGCTAGAACCTAGAGCTAAAAGAGGTATATTAATAGGTCTTAACTAATATAACTACTATATTCTAGATACTGTATCTAATAGGATTATACAAACAAGAGATGCTAGTATACTAAAAGGTATATTTAATATAAGTGTTATAAATAATAAAACTATTACTATAATTTTAATAAAGACCTAGTATCTAATAGGATAAACTATTAAGAGTTCTCTAATAATATTAGAACTAATATATTAAATAAGAGAGATAATAGTATAAATAGTAGAAGTAGTATAGAATAATCTCTAATATTAAGTAACACTTAAAGCTAAGCTATTAATAATAATAATAGTAATAACTGTTATAGTAACTCTAAAGACAAATTACTATATATTACTAGTAATAGTAGTATAGAGCTAGAAAGCTATATAGAAGCAATATATTTAGATAATAAAGAGAAATTGCTAGAAGCCTGTTATTAGAGGCTTTCTACCTTAGGCATACTAACTCTTAGAAATACCTTAGAGTAACTACAGTTACCCCTTAGAGCCTATATAACACATATATATTCTTTTAAATCCTTAGAGGCTTAACCCCTAAGGATTTGTCTCTTATCTTATCTAATACTATATGTTTTGTCCTATCTCTTGCCTATCTACAGTACCCTTACAATTTAAATCCTTTATACTCTCTCTTAGAAGAGGCAGTTAAGAGATCTCTAATTTTTTCTATACCTATTATAATAGTTAGAAATTAACGTTGCTAACGTGCTGCTAGTAACAACAACGTACTAGGCTTATAACAGCCTAGCCCTAGTAGCAACCTAATAGATGCCTAGAGGTATCCTATACATAATATAGTAGCAAACTTATTACTACTAGGTATACCCTAAGTTAATATAACGCCTAGTATATCTAATAACTAAGCGTTAGGTTCTACTAAATTAAGAGACAAGCAGGCTTATAGCCCTACTAGCTCTCTAATAGATGCGCTATCCTATCTTAGTTAGATAAACCTAGTAACTAGTTTAAATACAGACCTTCTAGCTGCTATAAAGGCGCCTAGAGTAGAACCTATAGCTATCCTAACTACAGGCCAGCCTTTATTTATTAAGCAACTCCTTAAGAATCTTTTTAAGATAAAGCTTGCTTAAGCTACTAAAGCTAAATTAGCTATCTAGAGAAACTAGATTAACTAAGCCTTATAAGCCCTAGGCTTAACTAAGAGCAGGAACTAGTTAGAACCTAACTAGCTAGTGTTTAATAAGGCTAGAAAGATTATCTAAGTGTTAAACAACATTTAACCTAAACCTAAGCTAGGTACTAAGAGCAGAGCTCTATCTCTATAGTAAGTAGACTAGTAGATTAAGGATATTAAGATAGCCTTCTAATACGCTTAGGTGTTAGAAGACTTTATTATAAGAACCTACTAGGTTATAAGTACTATTTAATTTAGTATCTATTGCAAACTAATCTAATAACAGATTAACTAGAGATCTATCTAATTATAGTCTAACCTTAAAGTAGAAGAGGAGTAACTTATATAAGACCCTGTTCTTACTAAGTACTAGAACTATACTAAGTTCTTTAATATTAAGTAAAGAGAAGATAATACAGTTAACACCTTTCTAATACTATTAAATTACTAGAAGTTACTACTACTGCACAGCTTCTTTAAGTTTAATAATAGTACTAAAGACTATAACTTTAAAATTGCTTTTATATAGTCTAAAACTCTGCCTTACCTCTAGCAGGAAATCTAGCGTAACAGCAGCCTAGATAATATCTAGCAATAGTAGGAGTTTAAACAAGCTCTTTATAATATAGAGATAGCAGCCTGTTCTATAGTTACCTATAAGAGTAGCAACGCTAACTACAGTAAAAGGTATATTATATCTCCTAATTAGAAGGAGAATAAGAAACATGCTAGCTATAGAGGCACACTATCCTGTAGCTAGGGCAATAGTACCCTAGTAGCTACCTGATCTAATAATAGTAATAATAGCTAGAGTTAAAATAAAGACTAGGGCAGCTAAAAGAGTTACTAGAAAAACTATAGTAGTTATAACTTCTACTACAAAGAAAGCAATAACAGGAACTCCTAGTTAATAAGAGAGTTAGGAAAAAGGAAGCCCTAGATACTAACTTATCCTAACTATAACTAGGGCCTAAAACTAAGGGAAAATAAACCTGTATTATAGTTACTGTATCCTTCTAGAGCCCTAATAGGTCTCTAATACTGCTTTAAGCCCTCTATAACTTAAAAGCAGAGCTAAACCTTATTAGTTAGTAAGTAGTAGATAATCTCTACCTAGAACATAGATTGTTCTATTAAAGGCTATTAGCTATATTCCTTAATAGTAACTACCTAGATATCTAACAACTCTATAATCTAACTATTAATTACCTAGATAGTAATAGTATAGTTAAATCTGTAGGACTGTAGAAGTTCTAGTTAGCTACCTTTAAGAGATATAACCTAGTACTAAGCTACCTATAGTTAGTATTAGCTAACTTATATATCTGCTTCTCTAAAGGTATATATAAGTAGTTCTCTAACAATATAGAAAGAGTATATCTTACTACTATATAAGATCTATTCTACTCTATAGAACTAGGAGAGAAAGCTTACTAAATACACCTAGGTAACCTAGTCTACTGTTAGGACTTCTGCTATAGTTAGATAGCACAACCTACTAGTAGTGCTTATCTAACTTAGCAGAATCTATCCTGCTAACTTTTACTTTACTTTTAGA
>SATZ01000416.1:0-33625 GCA_004335205.1 Ascochyta viciae-villosae | reverse complement strand
GAGGGGACAGTGAAGAAGGAGGGGAGACAGTGAAGAAGGAGGGGAGACGGTGAAGAAGGAGGGGCGACAGTGAACAAGGGCCTGTGCAGAGACGCACCTTTTGCTGGCGACACTCGTTGCATGCGCGCTTCACGGCCATGTTGCGGCGCGCAGAGGCTGGGCGGGAGCCGTCTGCGTCGCCGTTGTGGAAGTCATCGTCGTCGGTCGAGGCCGAGCGCTTGAAGCGGCGCTGGTGGCCGGGCGGGCTGGTCGCAAAGCCGTGCGGCGGCAGTGCTGTGCCCGGTGTGGTGGGAGAGAGCTGGTCTGACATGGACATGATGACGACGTGTAGCTCCTGCAGGTGTTGCGCGCTGCAGCACCGATATCGCAGTCCGAGGTGGTGCGCGCCCGCCTGGAGGAGAGTTTGGGTAGCGGGGTCGGAGGGAATTTGTGACTGACCTGGGTCCTGGGCGCTCGTTGACTTTGTCGCCCGCCCACACGCACGCACGGCAATGCACGTCAGCCGTCAAGCAGTCATGTGTTCTCCCGTCGGCTATCGCTACCAGGCCTTGCTCTCGACGACGCCGAACCCTCGACGCTGAAGCGCTCGACACATGTGGAGTGCCACGCCCATGAGTCGCCAATCACAGCTCACCAACCCATGCTCGCTCGCCCTGCTCCAGCCTCTTCAGGCTACCCAACTCCGCTTGTACCCGCTGTGAATTGCGAACATCAGGGCCATGCTGGGCGCCTTTGGCTAGTTTGCCAGTTTCTCGGAGTCATGACCTTGTCCCCGACGCTATTGAGCACGAATAGGGTACGTGCTCGTAGTCGATTGTCGATTCAAACTGTCAATTCAGATGGGAGGGAACGAGATAAGCCCAGTCACTCGTCTGCTGCAGTGCTAGATTTTGAATCAACAAGTGGTGGAGCCGTCTTAAAATGAATTTCTAGAACATCCAAACACAATCAGACAAAAGCTCTGAGGCGTACACGCTCAAGGCCGCGCAATTCTAGCATCGATCGAGAATACACAAGCAATTTGAGTAGCGTCTGGGCAGCTGATGGGCGTGGGTGGTGGGAAAAACAGGCAAGTTCACAGTCAGCGGCATCGTGCCCGGGCGGCAGGACATGGGCAGTTCCTCTACGTCCAACATCAATTGCCTTCTCACTCCCACTCTCCCAACTCTCACTACAACACCTCACTCCTCTCACGCGTCATCACGCGTCATGGCACTCGTAACTGTGTTGCGCAGCTTGTGGATGTATTCGTGATCCTACTCAGCTACTGTCCTGGTGGACTTCGGAGAGTGGCGCGGAAATCGCCGTGATATCGTGAAAGTCAACCGAACCAGGAGACTGCCCATAATGCACATGAACACCGATAGCCCCAGTTTTGACATGCTTGAACCCCAGTTACCCTCGAACCATCACCGCTTAACGCTTCTTCTGCTGAGACTCCTTGAGCACCTTCTTGACGACCTTCTGCTCCTCAATGAGGAAGGCACGGACGATGCGGTCCTGGACGCAGTTGGCGCATCGCGAACCACCGTAGGCGCGCTGGACGGTCTTCTTGGGGCGGGAGACGGTGGCGTATTCGCGGGGGCGGAGAGCGGGGACACCGGCGAGCTTGGTACCGCAGTCCTGTAGGATATCAATACGTGTGCATCGAGATGCCGTTTCGCTGCACTTACACCGCACTTGGGGGCAGTGCCCTTCTTCTTGATGTGAAGGTAACGGAGCTCACCACCGGGAGTCTTGATCACGCGGACCTTCTGGCTCCTGGTGTTGTAGGGGGCACGACGCCTCTGCCTAGTGTTAGCCATTGTCCCAGTGTCGTTCCAGCGATTCCATCTCTGATCATTTCGCTCGGCGGCTCGGTGCGACGTACGTAGGTGAGTCTGGTGGAAGGCATTGTGATTGATTTCCCGGGGAATCAGTGGTGATTGTCTGTTACAGAACGTGAGCGAGAATTCGTTTCGGTGTTGAGCGGTAAATTCGGAGGAAACAATGGAGCGCAGAAGCAGTCGATGCTGTCGTCGGTCTGCAGAAGTTGGGCAGGGCTTCGCTGGGAGTGGCTTACCGCTGGGCGTTAGTAGTCGTGATGGTCGTGAAATTTCGTTGAAGTCGCGACTTCCTCCAGTGCGCTCGGTTAGCACGCACTAGCACGCACGCTAGTGGAGCTGCAAAGGCGACCGATCCACACGTGACCAGCGCTAGCGCGCGTTCGAAAAGATATCATCAGCGCCACTGGCCAGCAACCCCATCGCCAATCGCTGCAACGCGTGGAGCGTCACATCCAGCTCGACGCGCATTTGTATCGTTTCCTTTTCGGAGCATTCAGCGACCGATCTGGAATTTGCGCGCGGACGCGACCTCTCTACATCGACCGCGACGCGCTGTCGTCCGCAGAGCTTGGGGACTCGACCTCACAGCTACACAGCGACACCACGACAACGAACGACCCGCACACCATGGCGTTCCCTCCTCCCCCTCCACCGCCGCCTCCTCCAGGTCCTCCTGGTTCTGGATATGGAGCTCCGCCGCCACCACCTCCCCCTCCTGGGCCTCCGGGCGCCCCAGGTACTGCAGGCCCTCCCGGAATGCGGCAGATGATCGACCCCCAGGTCGCCAAATTTGCGCAGAAGAAGAAGGATTGGCTGCGCCAGCAGCGCCAGAGATTCGGCGAAAAGCGCAAGGCTGGTTTCGTTGAGACACAGAAGGCGGACCTGCCCCCAGAGCATCTGCGCAAAGTGTTCAGAGACATCGGCGATGTGTCACAGAAGAAGTTCACCACAGACAAGCGAAGTTATCTGGGTGCGCTCAAGTTCATGCCTCACGCGGTACTGAAGCTTCTCGAGAACATGCCCATGCCATGGGAGAGCAGGCGAGACGTCAAGGTCCTGTACCACACCAACGGGTGCCTGACGCTTGTCAACGAGGTGCCGCGAGTCATTGAGCCGGTTTTCCATGCGCAATGGGCGGCTATGTGGGTTGCGATGAGGAAGGAGAAGAGCGACCGCCGCCACTTCAAGCGTATGCGATTCCCGCCATTTGACGATGAGGAGCCTCCGCTGTCATACTCTGAGAACATCGAGGACGTCGAGCCTCTGGAACCGATTCAGTTGGAGCTCGATGAAGAGGAGGATGACCCAGTTGTCGAGTGGTTCTACGAGCACCGACCCCTCCTAGATACCCCACATGTGAACGGTCCGAGCTACGAGACGTGGAACCTCGACCTCCCACAGATGGCTACACTCTACCGATTGAGTAGGCAGCTGCTCAGCGATATTGTGGACAAGAACTATTTCCACATGTTCGACATGAACAGCTTCCTGACAGCCAAGGCGCTCAACGTGGCGATACCTGGAGGTCCCCGCTTTGAGCCCTTGTACAAGGACATCGACCCCAATGATGAGGACTTTGGCGAGTTCAACGCCATCGACCGCATCATCTTCCGTGCGCCTATTCGAACAGAGTACCGCGTCTCATACCCCTTCCTCTACAACTCTCTTCCCCGTAGTGTCAAGCTGGCTTGGTACTCGTACCCTCAGGTCGTCTATGTCCACGCAGAAGACCCTAGTCTGCCTGCGTTCTACTTTGATCCTATCATTAATCCCATCTCTTCACGAGCGGTAGCCCCAAAGAACCTCTCCGTGAGCCACGAGGACCTGGTATTCGGTGATGGCGACGAAGATGACGAGGACGACTTCCAGATGCCGGAGGAGATGGAGCCATTCATGGCCGATGAGGAGTTATCCACACCTGAGACCGCCTCGGCCATCGCATTGTGGTGGGCGCCCCATCCTTTCGACAAGCGATCAGGACGCATGGTGCGCGCACAAGACGTACCTCTGGTGAAACAGTGGTACCTCGAGCACGTTCCTGGCGGCCAGCCGGTAAAGGTCCGAGTGTCGTACCAGAAGCTCCTCAAGACTTTTGTCCTAAATGAGCTTCACAAGAAAGATCCCCAAGCGCAGAGCAAGCAGAACCTGATGCGCACGCTAAAGGGGACGAAGTTCTTCCAGCAGACTAAGATTGACTGGGTCGAAGCAGGTCTGCAGGTCTGTCGACAGGGTTACAACATGCTGAACCTGCTCATCCACCGCAAGAACTTGACCTATCTGCATCTTGACTACAATTTCAACCTGAAGCCCGTCAAGACACTTACAACAAAGGAGCGCAAGAAATCACGTTTCGGAAACGCCTTCCATTTGATGCGAGAAATCCTGCGTCTGACCAAGCTCATCGTTGATGCACAAGTTCAGTACAGGTTGGGCAACATCGACGCTTTCCAGCTTGCGGACGGTATCCTCTACGCCTTCAACCACGTGGGTCAGCTGACTGGTATGTACCGATACAAGTACAAGCTCATGCACCAGATCCGTTCATGCAAGGATCTGAAGCATCTCATCTACTACCGATTCAACTCTGGACCGGTTGGTAAGGGTCCTGGTTGCGGTTTCTGGGCTCCTGCCTGGAGGGTCTGGTTGTTCTTCATGCGCGGTATCATCCCTCTTCTGGAGCGTTGGCTCGGAAATTTGCTCTCGCGTCAATTCGAGGGCCGACACAGCAAGGGCGTTGCGAAGACAGTCACGAAGCAGCGTGTAGAGTCTCACTTCGACTTGGAGCTCCGTGCCGCTGTCATGAGTGACTTGATGGACATGATGCCCGAAGGTATCAAGCAGAACAAGGTCAACACAGTCTTGCAGCATCTATCAGAAGCATGGCGATGCTGGAAGAGTAATATCCCATGGAAGGTGCCTGGCCTGCCTGCGCCGATCGAGAACATCATTCTGCGATATGTCAAGAGCAAGGCCGACTGGTGGATCTCGGTCGCGCACTACAACAGAGAGCGCATTCGACGAGGTGCTACTGTCGATAAGACCGTTGCGAAGAAGAATTTGGGTCGCCTGACTCGATTGTGGCTGAAGGCTGAGCAGGAGCGTCAGCACAACTACATGAAGGATGGTCCTTATGTATCCTCAGAAGAAGCTGTTGCCATATACACAACGATGGTGCACTGGCTAGAGGCGAGGAAGTTCCAGCCAATTCCCTTCCCCAGTGTCTCGTATAAGCACGACACCAAAATCCTCATTCTCGCCTTGGAGCGCCTCCGAGAAGCCTACTCGGTCAAGGGGCGCCTCAATCAGAGCCAGCGTGAAGAGCTTGCCCTTATCGAGCAAGCCTACGACTCTCCAGGCACGACGCTCGCTCGTATCAAGCGCTTCTTGCTAACACAGCGCGCATTCAAGGAAGTTGGTATCGACATGAACGACAACTACAGCACCATCAACCCGGTCTACGACATTGAACCTATGGAGAAGATCACGGACGCTTACCTCGACCAGTACTTATGGTACCAGGCTGACCAGCGCCACCTGTTCCCCGCATGGATCAAGCCCTCCGATTCTGAGGTGCCTCCTCTCCTGACGTACAAGTGGGCTCAGGGTATCAACAACCTCGATCAAGTCTGGGAACACGAAGATGGCCAGTGCAACGTCATGATCGAGACCCAGCTGTCCAAGGTGTATGAGAAGATCGATCTCACTATGCTGAATCGACTGCTTCGTCTCATCATGGACCATAACTTGGCTGACTACATCACCGCCAAGAACAACGTCCAGCTCAACTACAAGGATATGAACCACGTCAACGCTTATGGTATGATTCGTGGTCTGCAATTCTCTGGTTTCGTGTTCCAATTCTATGGACTCGTCCTTGATATCCTCCTTCTCGGCCTGCAGCGAGCGAACGAAATTGCTGGTGCGCCAGAGAGTCCCAACGACTTTTTGCAGTTCAAAGATAAGGACACTGAGGTCCGCCACCCCATTCGACTCTACACCAGGTACATCGATCGTATTTGGGTATTCTTCAGGTTCACGGCCGATGAATCGCGCGATCTGATTCAGCGGTTCTTGACCGAGAATCCTGATCCTAACTTCGAGAACGTAATCGGATACAAGAACAAGAAGTGCTGGCCTCGCGACTCCAGGATGCGTCTAATGCGTCACGATGTAAACCTTGGCCGTGCCGTCTTCTGGGACCTGAAGAACCGACTGCCACGATCGGTGACCACCATCGAGTGGGACGACACCTTCGCTAGCGTCTACAGTCGCGACAACCCTAACCTGCTCTTCTCGATGAGCGGGTTCGAGGTTCGCATTCTGCCTAAGATTCGTAACCAGAGCGGCGAGTTCCCCGAGAAGGACAGTGTATGGTCGCTGATCGACAACGCGACCAAGGAGCGAACTGCGGTCGCTTTCTTGCAGGTAACCGAGGAAGACATCGCGAAGTTCAACAACCGCATTCGCCAGATCCTGATGTCGTCTGGTTCGACGACCTTCACGAAGATCGCAAACAAGTGGAACACCACCTTGATTGCGCTGTTCACATACTACCGTGAAGCAGCAGTCTCGACTGTCAGCTTGTTGGACACCATCGTCAAGTGTGAGACCAAGATCCAGACTCGTGTCAAGATTGGTCTCAACTCAAAGATGCCCTCGCGTTTCCCTCCTGCCGTGTTCTACACGCCCAAGGAGCTTGGTGGGCTGGGTATGATCTCCGGATCCCATATCCTGATTCCCACAAGCGACAAGCGATGGTCCAAACAGACCGATACTGGCGTCACGCACTACCGCGCCGGTATGTCTCACGACGAAGAGACTCTCATCCCCAACATCTTCCGCTACATCATCCCGTGGGAGTCAGAGTTCCGGGACTCTCAACGTGTGTGGATGGAGTACTCGCAGAAACGCCAAGAAGCACAACAGCAGAACCGCCGGTTAACGCTCGAAGATTTGGAAGACAGCTGGGATCGTGGTCTTCCTCGTATTAACACACTGTTCCAGAAGGACCGTAGCACGCTTAGTTTCGACAAGGGTTTCCGTGCTAGGACCGAATTTAAGATCTACCAACACATGAAGAGCAACCCATTCTGGTGGACCAGCCAGCGCCACGACGGTAAGCTCTGGAACCTCAACGCGTATCGTTCAGATTGCATTCAGGCACTGGGTGGTGTTGAGACTATCCTCGAACATACTTTGTTCAAAGCGACGGCTTTCCCATCTTGGGAAGGTCTCTTCTGGGAGAAGGCATCAGGTAATTACGCACGGAACCCAGCTTTGAGACGAACGCTAACAATATACAGGTTTCGAAGAGTCCATGAAATTCAAGAAGCTCACCAATGCCCAACGTTCCGGTTTGAACCAGATTCCTAACCGTCGCTTTACACTCTGGTGGTCGCCGACGATCAACCGAGCCAACGTCTACGTTGGTTTCCAAGTCCAACTCGATCTGACGGGAATCTTCTTGCATGGCAAGATCCCTACACTCAAGATTTCGCTGATCCAGATCTTCCGCGCCCATTTGTGGCAGAAGATCCACGAGTCTGTCGTCATGGATCTGTGTCAGGTTTTCGACCAGGAGCTGGAGGCTCTTGGTATTGAGACCGTGCAGAAGGAGACGATCCATCCCCGAAAGTCTTACAAGATGAACAGCTCGTGCGCTGATATCTTGCTTTTCGCCAGCCACAAGTGGAGCGTCTCGCCGCCGTCTATGCTTTACGATACGAAGGACACAATGAGCGCCACCACGACAAACAAGTTCTGGGTCGATGTTCAACTGCGTTATGGTGATTACGACTCTCATGACATCGAGCGATATGTCCGTGCCAAATACCTTGACTACACCCAGGACAGCATGAGTATCTACCCCTCGGCTACCGGTCTTATGATCGGTATCGACCTGGCCTACAACCTGTACTCAGCCTACGGACAGTACTTCCCCGGTCTCAAGCAGCTCATCCAACAAGCCATGGCCAAGGTCATGAAGGCCAACCCTGCGCTCTACGTCCTTCGCGAGCGCATCAGGAAGGGTCTTCAGCTTTACGCGTCCGAGAGCAGCCAAGAGTTCCTGAACTCGCAGAACTACTCTGAGCTGTTTAGCAACCAGATTCAGTTGTTCATCGACGACACCAACGTCTACCGTGTCACCATCCACAAGACCTTCGAGGGTAATTTGACGACGAAGCCTATCAACGGTGCCATCTTCATCTTCAACCCGCGAACCGGGCAGCTCTTCCTGAAGATCATTCACACGAGCGTCTGGGCTGGTCAAAAGCGTCTTGGTCAATTGGCCAAGTGGAAGACCGCTGAAGAGGTTGCAGCCCTCATTCGATCTCTGCCCGTCGAAGAGCAGCCGAAGCAGCTGATCGTCACCCGTAAGGGTCTGCTGGATCCTCTCGAGGTTCATCTTCTCGATTTCCCCAACATCTCGATCCGCGCATCCGAACTTCAACTGCCGTTCCAGGCGGCCATGAAGGTCGAGAAGCTGGGTGACATGATCCTCCGAGCTACTGGGCCTCAAATGGTGCTGTTCAACCTGTACGACGAGTGGCTGAAGACGATCTCGTCCTACACGGCCTTCTCGCGTCTGATTCTCATCCTGCGTGCTCTGCACGTCAACATGGATAAGACCAAGTTGCTGTTGCGCCCTGACAAGACAGTCATCACCCAGGAGCATCACATCTGGCCAACCCTGTCGGATGAGGACTGGATCAAAGTCGAGGTACAGCTTCGTGATCTCATCCTCAACGACTACGGCAAGAAGAACAATGTCAACACATCTTCGCTGACCAGCAGTGAAGTGCGTGACATCATCCTGGGTATGGAGATTTCAGCACCCTCGATGCAACGTCAGCAGGCTGCCGAGATCGACAAGCAGCAGGAAGAGCAGCAACAATTGACAGCCGTCACCACCAAGACCCAGAACGTCCACGGCGAGGAGATGGTAGTTACCACAACTTCACAGTACGAGCAGGCTTCGTTCGCCTCAAAGACCGAATGGCGTACAAGGGCTGTCGCGACATCCAACCTGCGTACCCGCGCGAACAACATCTACATCAACTCGGAAGATGTCAAGGAAGAGGGTCACTTCACCTACGTCATGCCGAAAAACGTCCTGAAGCGCTTCATCACAATCGCAGATCTCCGTGTCCAGGTCGCCGGCTACCTGTACGGCAAGTCGCCACCAGACAACGACCAGGTCAAGGAAGTGAGCACCATCGTCATGATCCCACAGGTCGGCAACACCCGCGATGTTCAACTGCCCAAGCAGCTTCCTCAGCATGAATACCTTGACGGCCTCGAGCCTCTCGGTATTATCCACACCGTCAGCGGCAACGAGCCACCTTACATGCAGGCCAGCGACGTCACCCAGCACGCACGCCTGATGAACCAGCATGCCACCTGGGACAAGAAGACTGTCTCCATGACCGTCTCCTTCACGCCTGGTTCCGTGTCGCTTGCGGCCTGGGCGCTCACCCCTCAGGGCTACAAGTGGGGTGCCGACAACAAGGACACCATGTCCGACAACCCGTCTGGCTTCAGCACCTCCTTCGGAGAGAAGTGCCAGCTCCTGCTGTCGGACAAGATCCGCGGATACTTCCTCGTGCCGGACAACGGTATCTGGAACTACAGCTTCATGGGCAGCACATTCGGCGCCGTCGAGAAGAAGCCAGTGCACGTCAGGCTCGACACACCGGTCAGGTTTTACGACAGTATCCACCGACCACTGCACTTCCACAACTTCGCCGAGCTAGAAGACGTCTGGGTTGATCGCGAGAACCAATTTGAGTAGGACAGAGAAACGATAGTGTGTTTTGGCAGTCATGTATACTGAAATTTGGAAGGCGTTCGCGTGACAGGCGTTTCGCATTGGGATTGCATGGGCGGGAGATATCTGGTGATCAGACAAAATGTGCATAGTGTATACCAAGCATTGTAATTCAGCTGCAAATTTCTCACCTCGTGTTGCGTTGATGTTGCTGTAGTTGTGCGTGCTTGCGTCTAACGTTTCTGAGTGCTTCGTTTCTCTGCAACGAGACTTGGTTCTCTTGGCTGCACGCTTTTTTTCGCGTCGGTACTCCTTAATATGATAGCTTTATGAACAGGGATATTAACTACAGAATACAGTCTGCTTAAACTATGACTAAGTGTCTTATGCTACAAATATCATAGACGGTAAGTACATTTACACCGCGCTAAACAGCACGTTGAAACACTATCTTGCACAGCAGGCATCAAGCCAAAAGAACCAAACTTCTTCGAACAGCATTGACCTCGACTCTGTCCTTCAACCCGAGTGGGCCCATCTTCATATTAAATCTTAATCCGCGCTGGCATTGGTTCAAGAAACGTGTAATCCTCCCTCACCTGATACGCGGACGGTATGTGTTAAACACATACTGAAAACTTGTTTTCGTACTTTCACAACACACTAAACTGGGCCGAAAATTCTCAACACGCAACACGTTTATTTCTTGATGTGATTTCATGCGTGTTCTGTGAAATAAAGTCTTGCGATCATCCTAGTCAATGTTTGACGCCCGAGATTGCGTGGTGGTGTCGTTGTGTATGACGTGTGTAAGTCGACGCGTTGGAGGGACGCGCTAGTGGGACGTTGTGTTTTTGAAATTGGATGTCTGGATTTTGTGATACTGTGATATATCGGAGGGGTTCAGCGTGGATTGGACATTGCATTGTTGGGGTTGGTGGCTACAGGATTTGTTTTGTTGGAAATGGGATTTTTGGCATTGTTTTCAAGCTTTCTCTTCGCCAACTCAATCTCTCTACGACCAGCATTGCGTAATGGGGTATACAGATGTTTCTATACCACTGGTATGGGCCGAACTGTTTAAAGCGTATTGCGAAAGAAATATACTGACTGTATGTCGTCACTGTTGTAGTAGCCACCTACCTACTCAAGAAGCTCAAGAAAGCAGCAACTTCAAAACCACCAGAACCACCAAGAAAGAACCCGGCGCTTATTGAGTAGAGAAGAACAGCTCTTGAAGCGGAACTGTGCCTCGACTGCCGGGTAGCCTTGAACGAATGGCTCGCTTCTGAAATGGTGGCTCAGCCTGGAATGACTTCCTCACATATGGCTATCCCACAAAACCAGCAAATTCCAAGCAATGGGATTACCCTGTCGTGTATCGGCGCTCCAAGAGGGATCAATCTGGAGGTCAGTGCAGGTTCTCCTCGTTTTGGAAGAGTATGAATGACCTCCCAAAGCACATCGATCGTTTGGCGTGACGACTCCACCTGATGAACGTCAACACTGAGCGTTTTGGTGGCATCTTATATCTCAAAAACAACTTCTAAGCACAGAGTGTTCGGACTACTTGGTATGTCATGCTTACGAGCCGGCGCCGACACCCTCTCCAAGCAAAAGCTCGGCCAAGCTCGCAAGCAGCAGTTCAACAAGGCAGTGAAGGATATGAGATCGCGCCGGAAGAGGAAGAAGAGGTCTCCAATGTTACATCTCTCGATCCCAAGAAAAGAGGGATTCGCGTAACGCGGGTGCGTGGGACGATATCCCGGACGAGGTGCTGGGCGAAGGCGAGATCACTGACTCATGTCTTCAAAGACTTCTGTGGATTTGGTGTCACACTTCTTTGTCCCTGGATATTAGCATTGTATCTATAGCTCCATCGCGCTAAGAAGCATGATGTGAGGAGTGAAAGCCTTGTGTGATGTACGCAACGACGAACGTATTGCTTAATCACTTAACTCGGGACGAATCTTTGACATGAAAATTAGCGTGGTCTATAAAGATGATAAGGTATTTCGATATCTGCGAGACCTACCTCTATGGGCAAACTCTACCGTGGAGTGCGATCGAATGCTTTCTAAGCACTTGACTCGCCTCCGCAAATGCTTGAAATTCACCAACAGAATCGATTGCAAAACAGAGAGGATCACTAGAAGCATGTGTTACCAGCTTGCGCGAGATTGCAGCATAAGGATAGCTAGGTCAACTTGACTTATGAGACTGTGTTTCCTATCGGTGCCAAACTTGTGCAAAAACAAAGAAACACAAGCCTGCAAAGTTCTCACTCTGACAGGGTGTGGAACTGACAGGCGAAAATAGATGCTTAGTAGCTTGCCCCGCCTCAATAAGATATGCTGAGGGAGCAGATTTTGTCCCGCTTTGCCCCATGCAGGTTCTGAAAACCAAAATTGCGCTTTAGAATAGATATGTTTTAATTTTACAAGCATCCATCAACAGCATCAGGACAGATGGGTAAGTCATAACATCACTTTCTCTGATCGAGCAAATCACTAACGTACAACCAGCCGAGCGGTCTAAGGCGCTAGCTTCAGGTGCTAGTAGAGTAATCTGCGTGGGTTCGAATCCCACTCTGTTCACTATTCTTTTTGCCCTTCTCATCTCATCAAGAACCGTCGTGGTCGTCGAGATATCGTGTGTTGTGTGATTTTTTGGGTGCTGTGCCAGCACGTGACCCATCGTGCCGGTATCGCGGGGTCCACGCGAGGGTGGGGCAACCGAGATTAGGTGACGGCCAGTGCGCAGCCATCCCATCTCGCGTGGAACGAGCAGAAGTCGCGTTGAAGGGCACGACTGCACCTTCTTTTTGCACGGGCTCAATGGCAGCCATGCATACTCTTACTCCTTGCAGTAGCCTACAGTTGCCATGATGACGACCCATGGGATGTAAGAAGCTACACGTCTGAACATGGGAAGGTGAGCTTGGCCTCGTCTTGGGACGCCTCATGGATTCGCGGCTGATCTGCCCTCAACCATGTCGGAGTCCCACCATCGCAAGAGACACTCACTGCTCTTCTCTATTCATTCCATGCCCTGAAATTAGCACATTGTTACCTGCTGCTTCTGCAGGAGCGGCTTCCCATCGCTAAGACACATTGTGGACGGCTGGCTGTCAGACCACCATCGTTGCGTGCAGGTCAAGACTACGATGTCTCCCAGGATGTCCTTGAGGCGACTATGCGCCGTTGCGCTTCTGTCGCTCAGCTCCTTTACGATCACTACTACTGCAGCGCAGATCAAAGACCAGCCTTCGTCAGGTAGAAGCGAACTTGGCCCTTTGCGCTTTGCGAGACTGATGTTGGTACAGATACACAGACACAGGTCTACGAGACCAGCAATCAGAACATACCCCAAACACACCTTCGCAATCCTGACATCACAAACGACGCCGTGACACCTGATGCGCCCTTATTCTCACCGTTCATCACGAACATACTGCAAGACTTGCACAATGCGCTCGAAGAGATGCAGAGCTCGTACTTCTCAATATGGTTGGGAAAGTACACGACTGCAATTGACTGGACCGCTGCGGTCATGTCCACCCACGTCTCAGCGACTCTAGCCTCGCTTTCGCGCTCGCTCACGTACACGATGCCTGGCACCTTCGATAAATCCAAAAACCTCGATGTCGAAGCGCAAATGGTGGAGAATGAGATCAACAAGTACTTCGGCCAGATTGCGACCTACTACTTCGGCGAGGACCATTTTGCGATAAGAATGCAGGCGTACGATGATATACTGTGGGTTGTGCTGGGCTGGCTTGAGAGCATACAGTTTATTGAGAAACACTCGGTGGGTCACTATGACTCTGGCTCGCGGGGAGAGGCAACAATACCACAGTGGCATGCTCGTCAGTTTATTCCAGGATTTGCTCACCGAGCGCGAGTATTCTACGAGCTTGCAGAGAAAGGCTGGGATTGGCGTCTTTGCGGTGGAGGCATGACGTGGAACCCACGCCTTTTGCCGTACAAAAACGCTATCACTAACCAGCTCTTCATATCAGCGAGTATCGGCATGTACTTGAACTTCCCAGGAGATACGAACTGCTCGCCATTTCTCTCGCAGTACGACAAGATCAAAGACAGCAACAACAAGAAGCCAAACGATAAGCTTCTCCACGCGCAAGAGCACGGCGATCAGTGTGATGAAAGTATCAGAGGAGAAAGCTCGTATGACCCTATCTACCTGGCCAATGCAATCCACGGCTATGACTGGTTGAAGAACAGCGGCATGACGAACCGTCAAGGCCTTTACGTAGACGGCTTCCACATCGCCGGCTATCGCACGAACCATAGCAAAACCGAGTGCGACGAACGCAACGAGATGGTATACACGTACAACCAGGGTGTCGTCCTCTCCGGCCTGAGAGGCCTTTGGGAAGCAACGGGAAAGCAAAGCTACCTCGAAGACGGCCACGAGCTTGTCCGTAATGTCGTTCGCGCCACGGGCTGGAATGACGGACACGTCTCCACTGCAGCTTCTTCTCACCTTGAAAAGCCGGGTAAGATCCCTGAATCGCCGCAAGACATCCTCACCAGCTGGGCTGGCCTGGGTGCAGATGGCATTCTGGCCGAAGCGTGCGATCCGTCTGGTACATGCAACCAGAATGGCCAGACATTCAAGGGTATCTTCTTCCACCACCTCACGGCTTTCTGCGCCCCATTGCCGTCTGTACCTGTCCGTCCGGGTCGAACATATGCAGCGAGTCGCGAGACGCGCACCCTGCATGCTAGAAGTTGTCAGGAGTATACCAAGTGGGTTGTGCACAATGCAAAAGCAGCGCTGCGGACGAGGAACAACCAAGGTCGGTTTGGCAGCTGGTGGGGCGCGGACGTTCACAGTGGAGATACGTTGAATGTGAGGCGAGAGGCGAATGCGACGGATTACAGGAATAGGCCTGACGAGTATGGAGCGAGCTTCGACGATGCGATCGACATGCTAGACAAGGAGGGAGGTGACGAGGAGCATCTGGCGGGCCATGACATGGCAGGGGACACGGACGACGATGCAAATTCGAGCAGTTCTCGTGACCTGAACGACCGCGGACGAGGTCGCACGGTCGAGACGCAGGGCAGCGGTATCGCGGTGCTGAGAGCAATGTTGGAGTTTACGAAGCTGGCCGAGAGTGACGGAAAGATTGCTCCGTGAGTTTCGATGTGCCCTGTTAGGTATATGCGCACGCGTACACGCATCGTTCTAGCAATACGACGCGTTTGACAAAATAGAATGCAAGATGACTTGACATGTGACGTGTTGACGAGAAATAGGCACGCTTGGTCCTTCCGTTCTGAAGCTGCGACTCGTTCGCCAAAGTCCATGAGTCGACCAAGTCATGGAAGAGGCCAGTTCACGCCAGAGGATGTCTGTGCTGGGCTCGTATGGGGAATCGTCGTGCTTTTCGTGTGGTTGGTGGTTCTGGAGGGGTGCTTCGAGGCTTGATCAGACAATCGCAGTCTGAATGTGGACTTAGAAGACCGCACTATCCCGCTTCTTTCCTTTGCAAAGCCCGCTCAAAGTTGGAGATCCCTCATATACCTACAATGGTCTGATATTCTGCGCACGGGAAGTCTCCGAATGTTGTCAACCTCACCCCTGGAAAGTCTCCGGAGGCATATGTGTATGTCTCCGCAGGATGCAGCTTATTCTATCCTTGTCCATGCGAATCAGTGGCATTTGGCGTGATAGGTTTGTTGTAGTGGGTTGACGAGCTCTTCTAAGCAGAGTCAAAGGGATGATGAGCACTACGAAGCGCTTCCGGGTACTCATGCGTGTGAGAAGATAAAAGGCACTTAAACCCCGCCCCATCTGGTCGCCTATGGATACACTCCGCTCAACTAGATTTCCCCGTTTCTCAACACGCTGCTCCTCAAGCTTCAAACTAAGCTCCTGTTGCCGTTGCATCACCACTTCCCCACCGCTCAGTATGGCCACTCCACCCACCACCACCACCACCACCAAGAAATCCGCCGGCGACCCAGCCGTAACATCAGCATGGCAAAGCTCCAACGTCGCGCAGCGGTACAAAGCCGCTGAAAACGCAACCCGACCATTCGCCGCCATCATGGCATCGCAAACCCATGTCGCAGCCAGCACTGGCTCGAAACGCGCACGCGTCTTCGACCTCGCATGCGGCACCGGCGCAGTAGAAGTCGAGATCTATTCAGCGCTGGACAGGGAGAATTGGAGCGCCGTCGAGATTTTGGCTAGCGATATTAGCCAGCCGATGCTGGATTACCTCGCTGCACGGGGAGAGCGAGAGGGCTGGACGGGATTGACGACGCGCGTAGTTGATGGGGTGAAAATCGATATGAGCGAAGAAGAAGAAGGAGTATTCACGCATGTTTTTGTTGGATTTGGAATCTTCGTTTTGCCACCTGATACTATGCGGAAACTGGCGCTGCTGATGCACTCGCAGGGGGCGCTCGCGGTTAGTACGTGGGCTACGGTGCCGTGGTACGAGTTGTTGGAGGAGACGTATAAGCGGATTGAGAATGGGCCGGAGGTTCCGTCTCAGAGGCAGCTTTGGGGTGTGTTGACGGATGGACGAGCGTGGTATGACGCTTCGTTTGTTGAGCTGCAGTTGCGGGAGGCTGGGCTGCAGCGTGTTGAGACGGTGCAGAAGAGGGTTATGGTTGATTGTGGGACGCCGGATGTTTTCATGACGACTATGGGGTTCGTGCTGGGTATGCTCAGTAAGCAGTGGAGCGAGGATGTGAGGGACAAGTGGCTGAAAGAGGTTGAGGGGACGATGAAGGGCATCTTGATTGAGGAGGCTGGTGGGATGGACAAGCCTGTATTCATGGAGTTTGAGGGGATCGTCGGGGTGGGGTGGAAGGGGCAGTAACGTGGAAAGTGTTGGATTGAGTTCAGGAGCTGTCGACGTTAGGTGGAACGAATAGAACGAAAGCAACGTCGTTGTCGTAAGAAGATGTGGTTGGGTATTTCCTCAATATAGTCGTAAATGCAGCAGTGCCCAGAACGCCATCGCTATGCTTTGTGAACCTCTGACTTTTACACCTCTTCTGACTGTGTCTCCAGCCACTGCCCGAAGTATACACAGGTCCTGGCAGAGATCTCTCCTTCGTCACCGCAGAGGTCAAAGACAGGGCAGTTGCCACACGGAGCATCGACGAAACCGTTGTAGACCTTGGTGTCGACAGCGGTCAGGACGGTGCGGTAGTTTGTTCCTGAAATCTTCTCCAGCCGCCCGTCAAGAACCATCATTTCCAGCAGCTGCTCCATGTCGTCTTCTCTGACCGTCTTGCCCCTCAGGATCTCCTTTGCGTTCAGCCACTCAGCAACCGAGGCAGAGGTTGGATATTGCGGGTTGTTCTTGTGCACGATCTTGGCAGCGTTTGGATTTCTCGGCTGATGGTACGGCTTCACTGCCGGCGCGTCCTCAATATCTCGTATCCCTTGCACCTGGGCCTTTTTCTGCGCAATCTCAGCGGACCTGTCTGGCCTCTCGTAGTCGTTCCAATTTCCGGGGACCTTGATGCACGTCTCATTCTCAACGTACTGCGCGACAATGCCTGAGATTGTCTCGATTAACGCTGCGTCGAAATCACCCTCTGACTGCCATGGGCCTCCAGCAATGTCTTCTGACGGTCGCAGGTGCTTCAGCAGGTACATCTTGCGGTTCGGAAATTTGACACTCATGACCGACTGCACGAGATCTTTCGACTCCAAGCTCTTCAGACATTTTGTGAGGACTTGTTGTGTAACGTTGGTACGAGCTCGCAGCGCTTTGGACCAGATGCCCTCGGCTTGGACCTGGTCGATGTGATGGTAGAGGAGTCGTTCGTCAGGCGTCAGTCGGCGTAGTCTGGCCGGGTGTTAGCAGTGGAAAGCTTTGGTGTGTGTGTTCCATGCATACTTGTCAGCTTCTGGCCGCGAGCGCAGCTTCCAACACGGCTCTCCCTCAAATGTCATGAGCTTCATGAGATGGCGGTCGCATAGCTCTTGTAAGAGCATGGTGAGCTCGGCCATGGTCTCCGCGACCTGCATATTGGACAGATCGCGCTGGAAGAAGACAGTGCCCTGGGATCTTTGCGCGCATTTGTCGTATAGCGCATCGGCGGGGGTGCCTGCTTCGTTGTTCGCGAGGTCGATGGCGGAGGGCTCTTCCTCTTTTGGCACCATCGAGGGCGCCATGGGTGCAGCCATGTTGTCGGATAGTTGCTGGCTGCGCGTTACCGGTCAATCATGGACGACGTGTTGCAGCCGAGGCGCAAAGTGTTGCGCGGATTGCCGCACTGTTGTTGCTCACAAAAAAGTAGAAGCGGAGTCACGTCACATGACAAGTACGCCCCACATATGCTGCGGGGAGCTGTTCACCTCCGAGCTTCAACGTGCTACCGTACATGATGAGCGATGATGCGAGGTGATTGATTTGCCGACGTTGCATTTGCAGTATGTGGTGCACGGCAATATGTGTCGCCAAGGAGCATCGCCATTGCTATGGTCGGTCGACAACTATCACCGGGGTGCGTATCGCCACACTGGCGAATGCTCTGTCATGAAGGATTGGACGGAGGGATTGTTACAAGGACACCGAGGAAGATCCAAAATAATAGCGTTGGTTTGATCTTGTATAATAGCCTTGGTGTGATATTGCATAGTTACAACCATGTGTTCAGCTGGTGCAAGTACAACCTTGTTCAGCAAGACTTCAATCGTGCAGTCTCTTTCATGACCGTTACCACACAGCTTGTCGCGTTTGTACGATTGGAGCCCTCTTCTCATTGGTACCGCTCGTGATGCATGCAAATCAGAGGGCAGAGAACGACGATCATGCTGCCAGTCCAGATGATGTTCGGCAGACCAGGCTAGACCGAAAGCGTTTGGCTCTGCGCCGATCTTCCGCTGCCTCGCATGCCCGATAACCCTTGGATACGAACAAGACAACAAGACAGCCGGCAGTCTGGTCACTCCTTTACACACAACGATAGCCACAATGAGTCGCCCTCTCCTCTCGAACCGGACATCCTCGGAGTTCCAGGAGCAAGACATCGCTGAAGAAGATGCTCTCCTAACTGGTCAGCGCACCGAGCGCAGCACTTCGGCATGGCAGAGATGGCGTGAGATTGGCCTGTTGGTATGGGCGATGATAGCGACAGCAGGAGTCGTCGTGCTTGCTGTGGTATACCAGAAGACAGGAGGAGGCTCAGCAGACAGCACACCGAGCAGCGGCCACGGGAAGCGCAATCTTATCTTCATGGTGTCAGACGGCATGGGACCCACGAGTCTGAGCTTGACGCGCAGCTTCATGCAGTTCCAGAACGGCGCACCCTTCAGCGAGCAGCTCGTCATCGACCAGCACATGATCGGCCAATCTCGCACTCGATCCTCGTCCAGCCTCATCACCGACTCTGCCGCCGGCGCAACAGCTTTCTCGTGCGCGCAGAAGAGCTACAACGGCGCCATCTCAGTCACACCTGACCACGAGCCGTGCGGAACGGTGCTCGAGGCTGCCAAGAAGGCTGGATACATGACAGGACTCGTCGTTACCACCCGTATCACGGATGCCACGCCAGCATGTTTCGCGGCCCACGTCAACATGCGCCAGGAGGAGGACCGCATCGCCGAGCAGATGGTTGGCGACTACCCCTTGGGCCGTGTTGTCGACCTGATGTTCGGCGGCGGTCGCTGCCACTTCGTCCCTAACTCGACCGTCGACCACTCATGCAGAGCGGACGACCGCGATGTGGTAGATCTGGCCCGTAAGAACGGCTTCAACTACATCTCCGACCGCGCAGGCTTCGACGGTTTGAAGGGCGGTGCCAGTCTCGACTTCCCCATGCTGGGCCTCTTCGCCGATACAGACATCCCCTACGAGATTGACCGCCGCAACGAGAACGACAAGTACCCGTCACTGCACGAGATGGCCGAGGCTGCCATGAAGGCGTTGAGCCATGCCACCCGCGACAGCGATAAGGGCTTCTTTCTCATGATTGAAGGCTCGAGAATTGATCACGCAGGCCACCACAACGATCCTGCTGCTCAGGTCCACGAAGTGCTCGCCTACGATAAGGCCTTCGCCAGTGTACTTGATTTTATCAAAAACGAGAAGACAGAGACCGTCATGGTTTCTACCTCCGACCATGAGACTGGTGGTTTAGCAACTGCCCGCCGTACGTCTACCCTCAGCCCCCACACCCACATCTGCTAATTTCTCCAGAACTGCACGCCACTTACCCTGAGTATGTCTGGTACCCCGCGCCCCTTGCCAACGCATCTCACTCCGCCGAGCGACTCGCCATCGAATACGCAGCGTACCTCCTCTCCTCGCCCTCGCACGAGCAGAAGAAGATCTTCGTCATCAACAGCATCAATAACGGACTCGGCATCCACGACTACACCGAAGAAGAGGTCGAAGCCATCACCGATGCGCCCCTCACTGCGTTGTATGCGTATGCCGACATGATCTCACGCCGCTCGCAAACCGGATGGAGCACCCACGGCCACTCAGCCGCAGACGTCAACATCTACTCCTCCAACCCCAAGGCAGCCGCAGCACTGGCCGGCAACCACGAGAACACCGAGGTCGGCGAGTTCCTGCGAAACTACCTAGCCGTTGACGTCGAGGCCGTGACAAAAGAGCTCAGAGAGAAGGGCAAAGACCTCAAGGTGCTGGATACCAACGGCACGGAAGTCAGCTGGATGGGCAAAATCCCACACGAGGGCGAGAGACTGGACGGTCAGACGCATCTCGCGGACTACACAGGGGATTTCAAGAAGAGGCATCTGCTGCATGGCAGGGCGTGCGACTGTGGGCACTGAGTGTATATTGAGTGATTTGACAGCGTAGCATTGTAGGCGTTTATTCAGGATTTCATGCATTATTAGATCTTTCGAACTTTGAATTATCGTAATATTTACAGTTGCCAAAGACGTGCCGTGCCGTCTTGCACCTATGAAAGACAGACCAAGCGAGTCTTACAGCGTCGAGCGTGATCAACGCCTTGATTTCCTTCTTCTTCGTGTGTGTTTACTTGTTCATGCCGATTTTATTCTTATGATATTGTGGAGGAAGGTAGGTTGCTAGCGCCGACGCGTCTCGATTCGCGCGCGTCCCTCACACTTCCCCACCACGCACTATTTTGCTCTGCAAACGCGCCTCTAAATCTACCACACCTGACGTGCGGCATTTGATGATACAAAGTCTCCTATTTGCGCCTCGGCTTCTTGATGCGTCTTGGTTGCGTTGACGCGTTTCTTGTTCATGCATCAATCACACTGCACGCACGCCGGCAGTCCCGCTTGATCTGCTCGGTGGCATCTGAGAATGATGCGTAATTACTCGTTGCACTTCAACCTGGCCTCACTCGAACTTCAGCGCCAACCTTGATCCGATTTCCCTCCAAGATGCGGTCGCTCAGCACGATTCTATCTACTACCGGCATTGAGCCATTTTCCGCCGCGGATCACCTCCCGAGCTCCTCCCTGCACAAAAGCTCTATTCTGGGCTTGGATGTATTCTGGCAGAACTCTCGATTGCCCCGTGGTGGTGAGCAAGATCTTGAATCCTGATGCAGACGTCCTTTGGTGCTCAAGCAGCATGGCAAGGAATGTACCGCACCATTCGGCGCCACTTGAAAAAGCCAGATCATTGAGGCCATCGATGATGCACCGTTGCAGGTGTGGTGTTGCTCGAAGAAGCTCCTGAAGTACGAGCAGAGCGTCCGGCCAGGACTTTTCAGAGCCGTCTAAGCCCTCAAACTGTTCCCTCGGAAAGTGGAACGCATCGTCCTTGACGTTGAATTGGAGAAGCTGGATTGTCAGGCTGTACACCAACCCAAGCAAACCCGCCTTCTCAATTGTGCATCCTTGAGATATGCTGCCGGAGCGAGGCCTCTCACAGAAATGCGAGATTACTGGCAGTTCCGAGTCCCACGCAGCGACAGCGGCAACCATTGCGGCGGCTCTGGAACTGGAAAATCCCTGTGACAATGCAGGACTGGATATCCAGAGCATTGACAACGGCGTATCCGGACTTATCCAATCGCTAAGCTTCAGGGAGACGTCGACTTCTGGAAGCCAGAACCTACCGTCCTTGAACAATGAAGGACCTTCGCTGCCGATCACATTTTTTACTAACCGACCACTCAATGCTTTAACTTCCGCGCGATCCAGTATATCGTCAGTGGAAGCGGATGAAAGCTCGTCCTCAACAGATTGGATGCGCTCGCTGTTGTTAGTACAGCACACTGCAGCCTCGATGCATGCACTTTCATGCATCTGTAACAACAACCTCTGACCTTGCCGTCCAGCGAAAACGAGGTCTTCTTTTTCGGTGGCCTGTTCCCTCTGGTGTCGGAGCCGTGCTTCGAGGTCCTCGACAAACACTGCCATCTGTGCGGATTTCGCTACCTCCGCTTCGCGATATATTTCTGTTAAATGACTCTCAATCTGCTCAACGGCCTTTTCGTAGGGCTTCGTCAAGTTTGCGTTGAAGCTATCGAACGCTCTAGAGACTTTGGACTTTGCGTACCAGTGTATCGCATCGCGGTAGAAGAGGAATACCTGGGCGTAAAGTTTCGAGAACAACTCACGGAAGTTCTTCGTTGGGTATATCATCACCATGTTGGCCGCGCGAGTGGCTTTGTCAGCTATGTCGGCCACCATTTCAGACAATCTTTCAGCAATGTCACCATGGGTGACGGCAGCACCAACAATCACTGCCAGACTTCCACACAAGGTAGAGGTGTACACGTTCTGTGATGGAAAGATCGCGAACGCTGCTTTGTGGTCGTCGAGCTTTTGACAAACTCTCCGAAAACGATGACCAACCTAAAGGGAGTAGTCAATACCAGATCAAAAGAGGGTTCTGTCGACTTGCATCCTTTTGCCCATCCTTCCATTGCGACTCGAACCGTTCGACGACTGACCGGAGACCCTGAAAATCGTGCACGAATGAGTTCAACATGGCTTCGTTCGCGGTTGTCCGAGCGGATTTCCGCTGAATCCCCATCTTTGCCAGAGTCGAGGGTTTCTCTTCCGTCTCCAGCTGCTTGCACGCCTTGTCTAAGGCAAGTCTGGCAGTTTCCAACTCATGAAAGCGAGGCTCACTAAACGCTTTAGTCGGCATGTCTATGGGAATTTCCTGAGCATGCTTACCTCGATGCATGGCCCTGGTCCCGATACAAAGCTTCCATGCGCATTCTTCGAAGCTGCTTCTCTCGTGCATCCTGCTCTTGCTGTGCGCTAATCGTGGCGCGCTCGAGCGCTGTTTCCCCCTTCAACTCGTCGGTAAATCTCCGAACAAGTACTAATCCTTGCTCTTCCCTTAGTTCACCCTGTGAAACATCTATTTGGGTGGCCATCTTGTTGAGGACTGTCCTCTTCATGTTCAGGGAACACATTGATTTATTCTCCAACGCTGCGCCAGGGCTATCGAGGGGAGTTCAGCCTGATGCTGTCAGCCTGGTGCTTCAGCCTGGCCACTAGATACTGATATGCAGGCTGCCTTATGGTGTATGCATGTCCGTTCCAGCCAGTCATACCAGATCCTTAGTCGCCTCTGTGGGGGCCGTTACTGCGGACTGGTGCAGGATGCGTTAGCACCGCGGCAACATTCGTAATAAGGTATCAGCCACACAAGCAACAACATTGTACCGAGCTTTATCTGCGCCTCCACGCATCCTTTCTGCAGGTCTTGGCTGTCTTTATAATCTTACCTGCACATAATGGTCAGCAACGGCTAGTGCTGCAGTACGCGCACGTACATATATATTGTCCTTCGCCGCCAGGCTGCGGCGCTGCGCTCCTGTTCAAGTTTCGTCCGGTACCGGCAATACTTCCCATCCGTCCAATTGATGGAGACCTTCTCCGACCCTGCAGTCATGTCCTCAGCACACAGCACTGTTTTTCATCTCGACTTACCTCCGACACCGTCCGAAGTTCACGGAAGTGTTCAAGAGGATGAAGATGCTGTCCTTGGTGCGTCGCAAAATTTCATCGAGGCGACAAGTTCAGATGCGAAGATCAACGAAGCGGACAGCACCTCAGACAGAGCCAAAAGAAATGAGGCAGAAAGTAAGGTTTTGCTCTAATTCGCTTCAAGGGAACAACTACTAAGTATTGTAGTTGAAATGTCAAAACCACAAGTGCGAACATTTTCGACGAAATGGATGCAATACAAGGAGGATATGGAACAACTTAATTCGGCTGTCCAACGTGCGATGACAGTCGCGGAATCCGAACCGAAGAACGCGCTGAATACTGAAACCACTTCGGCTGAGGTCAGAGCCGTCACCATCTCTGTTGATGGCAGCGAAACCTACAGGATCCCCTGGAAAGCGTGTCGAACTTGGCCTGTAAGAACTCGGTTTCCAGCTCGCTTCGCTTGAAGCACTACTGACTGATCTAGTGCATGGATGCTTTCCTTAGAGAGTGGTTTCGTGAAGACGAACGCGCTCTTAAGTGTATCACTGATGGCGAATTTAGCCTCAGGGACACATACGGCGGCGCCATCCATCCAAAGCTCTGGGAGACCGTAATTATGCCGGATTCATATGTCGAGTTCTCTCTGCAACTATCGCCACAAGTTGGACCGGCACCCGCCCCTCATGTCCCGGAAATCAAATCCGAGCCTGATACCTTGTTTGAGAACCGAGTCCAATACAAGGTAAGTTACTACAAGCGACCTGAGCACGGTGGTCGACCACAGTTTGTAAGCGAGAGTATCTATACCGAGCCAATTGAACTTGAGATCTCTAATGAACACGACAAAGTTCCCGTCTTGGAGGAAAGAAAGCAGATTGAGTCGCCGCCCGACCCGTCGGGACGAAACAACGACTTTGGAGCGAGAAGAGGAAACACGAAACTCCACAAACTGCACCAATCTGACGTAGTCAGCGAGCCGATCTTGAAGATATACTCTCCTTATCTGTTGAATGTTCTCAAGTCAGTCATCGAGTACTCAGCCGAACCACCCATGGGTGACAAGGAGGGGCTGGACGCTGGCGTCTTTGCATATCCTTACAAGGATTTATACCATCATCTCGAAGATCTTCAGAGGTATAAGACAGTCGAGTCTGACCTTCGGAGACGGCATTCGACAGCTTTTAATCAGTATGCGGACGAGCATATCGATTTACTCGTATCTTACCTGGAATCTCAACCGACTGTTCAATACGAGGAAGCCAAAGCTCGCTGGAATAGGAGCAGTCCTTTAACCACATTCGCCACGTTCTGGCTTCTGATGAAGCCAGGTACAGATGTATACGTGCGTGAAGCTGACGGATCATTCAATCTATATGTCCTGGATAGGTTGGTTGGAGGCATCGAGCAAGACCCGCTAGGGAACAAAACTACGAGCAAATACACCGCCCAGCTCTGGAACCTGGCTCTCGACGACCAGTCTATCCA
Organism: Ascochyta viciae-villosae; assembly: GCA_004335205.1. Taxonomy (NCBI): domain Eukaryota; kingdom Fungi; phylum Ascomycota; class Dothideomycetes; order Pleosporales; family Didymellaceae; genus Ascochyta; species Ascochyta viciae-villosae. The sequence goes on along the minus strand of SATZ01000416.1, from coordinate 8,641 downwards.
GCAGTACGCCAGAATGGTCGACGTTGATATATTCGACGACGAAAGGAAGATCATCGAGCTCTCGGTATTTCCTGCTAGATATCACGACGAGCACAACCCTGTTTCTGGGCGTCAAGCGATGATCGACCGGGGTCAGAAGTATTTTGAGTATTCCAAACGACCGTGCTTCCTTGAATACAGTGGGCGAGGTCTAAAGCCTGGATCAAGATCAGTAGGTTGGGACCGCCGTATGAACTGTGCCCGAGCTCATATTACATAGTACAAACGGGCACGTGTTGTCGTTGAGCACGCATCGAGACCATGGGAAGATGGAAGCGCGTGGGGTCCTGACGTGGACCACCTCATACCCGCAGCTTCAAGCAGAGTGCCAGAGAGAGTGCCTGTGCCTCAGTTTAACAACTCTTTTGGACGTCTCCCACCTCCCCCTCCCCCTCCCCCTATTCCCATCATTGGAGCCTCCATTCGCGTGGCCCGATGCGAGTGCAACGAGTGTAGGGCGGCAGCAGCCTCGCAGAAGATTTATCCCCGGCTGAAATTTAGCGAATACTCCAACATTGATCCGACGAAGGAGTCGCGGCTTACCGAGCATCAGTATTCCATTTTGCCGTCGCATATGTTTGCGTTCGTTCTAAATGATCGTAGCTATGGTGAGTCAAAGCAGATCTTCCAGTATAGAAATCATGAACTGAATTGAATGCAGACCTTCTGAACGTGGCAACACTGCAGGAGCCTAGAATGGCCGAGACTGCGATTGACAGACTTGTCATGCGACCTGAAAACAAGGGTCTGATCAAGGCAGTAGCGACGACGTATACGGACAATTCGAGATTGTTCAGCGCAGACTTCATCTACGACAAGGGCGAAGGCCAAGTCATCCTCTTGCATGGGCCTCCTGGTACAGGCAAGACCCTCACCGCTGGTATGTATTCTGTCTCGATAGTATGACTGAGACTGATTGTTTTGCAGAATCCGTCGCAGAGTTCACGAGAAGACCTTTGTTGAATCTCACAGCGGCTGATCTTGGACACGAACCGGATGCCCTTGAGAAGAGCCTCCTGAGGTATTTTCGGAGAGCGAACGATTGGGACGCGGTAGTCCTACTAGATGAGGCAGACGTGTACTTGGAAAAGCGCTCTACAAACGATCTGAAGCGCAACAGCGTCGTATCAGGCAAGTCAGCCTACGAGTTGTGTCTGAAGTTTCTAGGCTAACACCTGACAGTCTTTTTACGGGCGCTCGACTACTTCCAGGGCATCCTCTTCCTCACTACAAACAGAGTTGGTCATTTTGATGAAGCGTTCATGTCACGTATCCACTTATCGCTAGGCTACGACAAGCTGAACGACGACGCACGAGCCCAAATTTGGGGCAACATGTTCCAAAAGCTCAAAGACGACCACAAGAGTGGTGGCCCCAAGATAAACTACGACTACGATGCGAAACATTACGTTACGAAGAGCGACGAAGTCAAGGCTCTGGAATGGAACGGAAGAGAAATTCGGAATGGTAGGCTCTATGAATGTCACTCTTCCACAGTGAGGCTGATCAAGCTGTTGCAGCCTTCCAAACCGCCGTCGCACTTGCGGTGTACGATTCAAAGCATAACAACAGAAGCTCTGAACCTGCTATACCCGAGGTAACAGAGGATCATCTGAGGCAAGTTGTGTCGATGTCGTCAGCTTTCCGGAAGTACATTACAGCAGCTCATGAAGGTATGGACGACTCGGTCTTGGCCTACAAATACGGGAATCGCGATGATGGAATTTCAACCGCACCTAGTAGGTAAGAACCACGCTCAGACTAGCCGAGTCTTGAATACATCATGATGTCTTCATTTACGATCTAGACCTCTGAAGCAACACAACACAACATCTACGCACTCTCCCCAGGTATAGCAACCCCCAGCGCCCTATACACTTCCCAAATGTAGTCCTTCGCCAACCCACTCCCCAACCCCGCACTCGCCATCTTATTCATCACATACGTAATTGTCACACCCCGCCCAACATCCATAATCGCTATACTGCCTCCCCAGCCGCCCCAGAAGCAAATCTTGCCCTCGGGAATCCACCCACCAGCACCGCCCTCACCCGACCCATTCAACCCGAAGCCAATCCCAAACCTGGTCTTCGCAGTGATGACTAGATCCGGACCAAACGTCTGTTCCTCGAATATCAAATCCACCGTCTCTGGACTCAGCAGCGTGGTACCGCCGATCGAGCCATTACACGATATAAAAGAGAGCAGCTTGGCAACGCCGCGCGCGTTGCTATGTCCATTCGCGGCCGGCACCACGGCAGCGCGCCAATACTCCTCACCTGCGACCGTCACATCCATGGGCGGATTCAACAGCGTCTTGGCGAATAAACTCGTCATATCCAGAGCGGGCGCAGGGGCATCAGGCTTCCAGTCCGCCGGCGGCCCAGGGGGTGGAATTAGGTCTGCGGTGCGGTGGTATTGGGATTTCGGCACGCCGAAGGCGAAGTCGGCAGCTATCGGGAGTGTGAGTTCGCGTGCGACGAACTGCGCGATTGGGGTCCCGGATGCGCAGCGCCAGCTCGCTCACTAGGTGGCGCTGAGTGAGGCTGTGGTAGCCCGACGCGGTACGGGGATTCCACCATTGTTTCTGGGCCGCGAGACGCGAGTTCGCGGGTCCCGTGTTGCATATCTCCGGCTTCGTGATGGCGTCTTCTCAGCCTGAGACTCCAGACGAGTGCGATAGAATGTGCCGAACTTGCACATCCTGCTTCCCGTTCGCGCCGAACTCAGGCCAGTACTTAAGCACCTTCTCGTACGGATCGAGTTGCTTGCGGTCGATGAGTAGCAGCGCTACAAGGCTGACGACTGTTTTTGATAACGACCAGACGTTGGTGATTGTGTGTTCCTCCCATGGTTTGGTGTGCGCAACATCGGCGTACCCGCCCCATAGATCGAGGACGTTTCGGCCGTGGATGTTGACGACGAGGAGGCACCTAGTTCTTCGCCTGCATCGAAGTTGGATTGCAACAGCTCTTTCACGCGTATGAAGCGCTCATCGCAGGTTCCGCAGACTTTGGGCATTGTCGGATGACTGAATTGATCGGAATTGAGCGATGGGAATCGATGGAGAGATTGGGTCGATGCTTTCTACTTAGCACCGCAGAGGAAGTAGCATGTTTTCTATACCCGCGTGCAATCATCGCTGCCTGGTAGGATTGTTTCGTCTCCATGTCAAGCGAGCGCGTGGACTCGGGCGAAGCCGGGGACCAGGCGCTGGTTCTTGGAATCCTTCAAACCAGTGGACGTAAACTGGAGTGCACGAATAGCCAATGGCATGGATAAACACTCACTTGAAGGTTCTAAGTAATCGACTATACCTTCTCCAGCCCCGACCAGCTCCTCAGCAAAACGCAGACAATACTTTCACCCGTAGCTACCTACCTTATTGGCTTATCTACACCCGAATTGTAGACTTGTTTCCCCCAGGAACCGCTAAGCGAACTGCTCGAGCTGCTGCAAAGTCTCCGCTACTACGCCTATCTAACCCTATTGTCAGCCCAATGGCTAACGCCTTGGAGAGTTGTTACAGAGTAACCCAACTTAGGTCAAGCCTAGTATAAATAGTCCCTTATACTAGATCAAGGCCTGGCATTAAACAGTCTATAGTTAATAATACATCTCTGTTCTTAATTATATTATTAATACTTGTGTTATTACCTTGTCTTTTAGTGTACCTTACCTTAGAGCCTAATATTCTGTTTAATCTTACACTAAAAGACAAAGTAATAGAATCCTATAATAAGTATTACACCCTAACCCTAAGTAGAAGAATTAACTCTAGAGCTAAGAAAGAGAACTTTCTTTATATCTGTAGGCAAATCCTCTATAATAAGGCCTAAGGAACACTAGAATAAAGCGTCTAGAAGCACTTAGCATATAATGTCTAACAATACGTTAAACAAGCCCTATATCTAGCTTTTACTACCTAGTATACAGCTAGCTAGGCTATATTAGGCTAGATTAGCGTAAGGTGTCCTAATAGTAGATAAAGTAGATTAAGAGCTCTAAGAGTTAGAAGCCTAGTATAAGAAAGCTATAAAGCTTTAGAGGGTAGTATACCTTTAAGAGGTATAGGCTAAATACCTTACAGGTAATACAAACGCGCTATAAACTACTTATAGTAGTACCTAACTTGCTACTACAGTTCTAATAGTATTAATAGTAGGCTTACTATACTTAGAGCTGCTATACGTGTTTATAAAGTGTAACTATATAGACTATAACTACTAGAAGTATAATTATAAGTAATACTTTAAAAGACTACCTACTAACTTTCTATAGAAAGTATAGAAGGTTAATTTTAGTGTATAATATCTTTTAGAGACTATAAAAAGTCTATAGAAGGCGTATTAAGCTAATTAGCTGTAGTTATCTCTATTATAGGCACTAACCTAGGTAACTATAAAAGCAGTTATACTAGGTTCTCTAGGTACTCTCTTAGAGAGAAGGTAGTAGGCATATAAAGCCTTAAGTAAGGCTTATATACTTACTTATAGTAACCTAACAGAACTATTAGATTATATAAGGCCTTACTAGAAGGAGTTAGGCAATACTTATAGCCTAGCACTATAAGTAATAGAATATATCTATACATTGCTTAAAGATGTCTAGAAGCAGCTCTTTATATACTCTCTAGAGAAAAGAGAGACTCTTACACAGGTAGAAGAGGCTGCTAACTAGATTTTCTGCTAAAGAACCTCTTCTAAGAACTATTAGAGTAAGAAACCCTAGAAGGAATATAAGAGTAGGAAGAATAGATCTAAGGGCAAAGAGGAATCTAAAGAGACCCTTAAATAGTTAAAGAAGAAAAGTTTAGGTTATTATAACTATAAGCGTACTAAAGGTAGAAAACTAAAACTAAGAAATACTAAAATTACTTATTTTAGTTGTAGAGAAGTTAGACACTATATATCTAACTGCCTAAACCTAGAGAAGTCTAAGAAATCTAAAGAAGAATTAGACCTAGAAAAAGGCAAGGAGCAGAAGGTGTAGATCTACACCTTCTTACCTATATTTTCTACCTAATAGAAAGCAAGGATCTTAGTACCTTCTATAATGCGTTATACCTATAACTAGCTTAATTATTAATAGTTAAAGCTGTAGTAGGGTCTTTAGGTCTGTTTAAGGCTCTAATAGATAGAGGTTCCTAACTAAACCTGCTATTAGCTGTAGTAGTAAAGAAGTAAGAACTCTAAGTTAATCTCTTACTCTAGGTTTTAGCTAAGAAGGTAAATAGGAGTAGTATACTAGTGTATAGTACTATAATAGTTACAACTACTATTACAGACTTATAAGGAAAGAAAGAATCTAGTAAGATACTATTTATAGTTATAGACCTAAGAAAGTATAAAATATACTTAGGTCTACTCTAGATTAACTAATATTAACCTAAGGTTAACTATATAAGCTAGCGTATATTATTTAAGAAGAGTAAAGCTAAAGATTAGGCTAGTTTCTAAAAGATAGTAATAGAAGATGCTAAAGACTTTAAACGCACTATATAAGACCTAATAGTAGATATATATATATACATAGTTAACTTTATAGGACAGAGTAGAACAAAAGTACCTAAAGAGATTAACCTTCTTCTACAATACTATAAATACGCTAATATTACGTTAGAAGATAGTTTAAGAGAGCTTACTAAGTACAGCTTAAATAATCTAGCAATTAATATAGAAGAGGGAGCTGTACTTCTCTACTAGCCTCTGTATAGATTATCTAAGGTAGAATTAGTAGTACTTTAAAAGTATATAGCTAATTTTATAGCTAGAGGTTAGATAACCTAATTAGAATCTCTAGCAGAAGCTCCTATCCTCTTTGTAAAGAGAAAGGATAGCACTCTAAAGCTTTGCATAGATTATTAAGGCCTTAATAAGATTACTGTAAAGAATTACTAATTACTACCCTTAATTACAGAATCTCTAGAGCGTCTAGCCTAAGCAAAGGTCTATACTAAGCTAGATATTAGAGATGCTTATTATAGGATTAGAATTAAGAAGGAGGATAAATAGAAGACGGCCTTTAGAACAAGGTATAGCTATTTTAAGTACACAGTAATACTATTTAGACTTACTAACACACTTACTTAATTCTAGGCCTATATAAATAAAGCCTTAGTAGGGTTAGTTAATGTAATATATATTATCTACTTAGACAATATCCTAATCTTCTTAAACATAGAAGAAGAATATATTAGATATATTAAGAAAGTATTAATAAGATTACGTAAAGTAAAGCTATTTATAAAGCTTTCTAAGTGCAAATAGCATATATAGTATACAGAGTTTCTTAGATATATAGTATCTCTAGAAAGAGTTAGTATTAACCTAAAATAGGTTAAAACAATCTAGAACTAGCTAGTACTAGCTACTATGCGCAATATCTGTGTGTTTATAGGTTTTATAAACTATTACAAGAGGTTTATTATAGGGTTTAGCTGTATTATACTACTCTTAACTATATTAATAAAAAAGTTACTAGAGTAAGCCTAAGGTAGGCTAGCTATAAAAAGGGAGAAAGGTTAATGCCTAGATTTGCTAAAAGAGGTAAAAGAGGTAGTAAGGTGCTTAAAAAACGTGTTTCTAGGGGTACCTATACTTACTTACTTTAAGAGAGAGAGACTAACAAGACTAGAGGTTAATACCTTAGGTAGAGTAATCTTAGGTATCTTAAGCTAGAATAGCCTAGGATTAGATAATAAGGACTAATAGAGACTAGTTAACTTCTACTTACGCAAACTTATCTAAGTAGAGTATAACTACAACACCTATAACTAAGAATTGCTAGCTATAGTGTAGAGTGTAAAGCACTAGTAGTATTACCTCTTAGAAATCTACTTTAAGATCCTTATAGACTATATAAACCTAAAGTAGTTTATAAAGACTAAGGTACTAAACTACTAATAGATTAGGTTGTATTTAGTACTAAGTTAGTATAACTTTATCTTAAATTACAGACTAGGGAGTACAAATCTAGCACATAGGCTATTATAAAGGCTAGATTATATAGTAGAGGTATAAAAACTATCTTAAAAGTATAACAAAGCTTTTATACAACTACTAAAGGATCTACTCTTAAAGAAGAAGGATTATACTACTTAGGTGTTAGTAGTACAAATAAGAGCTGCTAGATATAAGAATATATTACCTAAAATAAAGATAGTCCTAAAGGAATTCTAGAAAGCTAATAGATGCGCTCTTAAGGAATTTTAGACTATACAGGAATAAACTAGTACAGAACTAGATATAGAAAGTTAGTTAGATAAATCTAGTCCTAAGGCAGGTTAGAACAACTTAGAATAAGGTATATTAGCTTAGTTAGGTATAAGACACCTTACTATGTCTAAGAAGAAGGTAACAGCACTATAAGAGTGCTATAACAGCCTGCTTATAAGATACTTTAGCACAAGAAAGACACTTAAAAAGCTCTAGCGCTAATATAGGTAGAAGAACATAGGAGAAGATATTAGCTAGTACTACTAGGAATGTGTGCTCTGTAAGAGATTAACTCTAGTATAACATAGTCTATATAGATTACTTGCGCCTTTGCTACTGCTAGACAGGCTATAGGAAGAAGTAATAATAGATTTTATTACAGAGTTGCTCTTAAGTAAGCTTGCTAGAGTAGTGTATAATATAATACTTGTAATTATATGCTAATTAATAAAGATAGCATACTATATTCTAGTAAGAAAGGATTAGGATAGAGTTAATCTTATATAGGCCTAGATAAGAGAAGTAATTTAACTCTATAGAGTTCTAAAATGCATTATCTTAGACAGAGGTCCTCTAATAAATGCAGGCTACTAGAGGACCTTTTAACACTACCTAAACTCTAAAAGGGTTTTATTATCTACTTATTATCTACAGACTAATAGACAGATAGAAAGACAGAATTAAACTCTAAAGTAGTACCTAAGGTGCTACTACTCTCTAGAGCAGGATAATTAGGTAATATAGATCTTAGTTACAGAGTTTGTATATAATAATAGCCTCTGCACTACTATAAAGACTACCCTGTTCTAAGTAAACTATAGAATAGCTCCTAGGAGGGCAGATTAGCCTAGTATGCCTCTTAGGCAGAGAGAATTGCTCCTAGGGTTATAGGTTGTAACTAAAGTACTTATATTGCAGAGAGAGTGTAAGAAGAAAATACTTATAGTAAATACGTACTAGAAGGTATATTAAAACAAGAGCAGGCTACTAATACCTTTTAGTATAAAGAACTAAGTAATAGTTTTAAATTGCTATATAAAGTCTATAAGGCTAAAATAGAAACTAGATTAGAAGTATATTAGACTAGGGCGTATAGTAGCTTAGATTAGGCTAATATTGTTTAAAGTAGACCTACCTAGCCTAAAGAGTGTCTATCTAGTGTTCTATATATCCCTTTTAGAACCTTTTAATCCTAAAGGGATAATTCTACACCTAGATTACTAGATTATAGACATACTCTATACTTTTAGTAACAATATATAGAATATAGAAAGAATTATTAAAAGAAGCTAAGATAATAAAGGATAATAGCTATACTATATAAAGTAGGCTAGATATAGCAATAAAGAGAATATATAGAAGCCTAGAGTATATATTTCCTCTAA